>JABSSZ010000420.1:0-71009 GCA_013755755.1 Fusarium sp. NRRL 25184 | reverse complement strand
ATAGAGATAGAAAGGCATATAAGAACTGGGAATTAAATACTACTAAATATAGTATTAATTTCAAAAGCAGTTTTACTTATTAGCTTTCAGAAAATACTAGTCTCTTAGACTAAAACAGCTCTATAGTTGATTTGACACTATTTCGTTCCGATGCATAGGAGTGCTGGTCAGAACAAGGGCTTACCCCAGAACGCGATGCATACTTTCCTTTAGTGGGATGAGATTTGCCTTCCAACAACTGTTTAACAAATTGCGTTATTGCAATCATGAGTTGGTTATCAGGCTACAGCAAGTCTGAGTAAGATACACGCAACCTTGATAACCCCGAAGGAGATGACTTGTCGTTAGATTCAACACTTGGCGCATAATATCCAATCTTGACGCATGCCAAGACTGATCTATGCATCTTGATGTCCAGTGTCTAAATCTGCGCTGACAAGTGGATCAACGTTGTACCGCCCTTCAGTTGCCGTTCCATTCAGTATTCGGAGTTCAATTAAACTCACCTGAATGCATGTACACGTCACTGAATTTATTGTATAAAACTCCCCGACGCCATCTCCAAATTTATAATAAAATTCTCCATGAACCTCGGCTGCATATTGTTGGGCTGAAGTATGTTTTGCTGGGACCGCTCCAATACCCAAAAGCAGCAATTCAGCCGCACAAACGTCCGACGGACTTTATACGTGGTCCCCAACATAGAATCTGACAGGCCGAAAATCCATGTCAGCAATCGACACATTACTCGATCCTTTGAAATTAAAAAACTTAGTTTAGTTTTAAGGAGATATATAAAATGTCAATGCCTCCCATGGATCTCTCACTTGTCAATTCCTCGTCAGCACAACCGATACCCTTTATAATAAGTCTCTTTATAATATAGAAAATGTCGGGCAAAAAACTTCCTGAGCTTGCGGGCTTCAAAACCATCAACGCCAAACTTCTCGTCAGCGAGGAGACTTCAGAGAAACCACCCGCGGATCATCCAGCTGCTGTTGTCATCTATGGCTGGGGCGATGGACTTGCCAGGCATGTTGGGAAATACGCAGACGGCTATCGTGCTCTCTTCCCTCATTCCAAGATTCTTATTATTTTGAGCCCCATTTCCGACGCCATGTTTACGGGTCTTGAGACGCGAACACGCGCTATGCAACATGTTATCGACAACCTCGATGGACTTCTCGATGAAAAGACAGCGCCTATTCTTATCCACATCATGTCCAACACGGGTGCCATCAGCTACGCCACTACGCTCAAGGCGTTCAGGGATAAGAATGGTAGACAGATGCCTCATCAACTTTTTGTTCTTGACTCAACACCCGGAAGCCCCTTTTGGTCGTGGGAGAGACTAGGTCAATGGTCCCACGCCATGGCCCTCGGCACCGCCAAGTTCTTCCCCTGGCCTTTTGTCATCACCAAGGGCATCTGGGGCTTTGCCCTCACCTTGGACGTCGTTATCAAGAAGCTCACTGGTGGAGAACCTTCTGGCGCTTTCGCTCTACGAGTTATAGACGATACAAACTACGAGACACTAGACTCCAAGCGGTTGTATCTCTACAGCAAGGAGGATCAGATTATTTCTCATATGGATATCGAGGGCTATATTGCGGAGTCTCAGCAAAGAGGCTACGAGACTCGACAGGAGCTGTTTGTGGATACTGAACATGTTGGACACATGCGTGAGCATCCTGAGCAGTACTGGAAGGCTATCTCGGAAGCCTGGAAGTGGAGTAATGACGAGTAAAAGGTTTATTGGGTTTGATTTATATGATTTGTTATGACTAGCGTTGTTATACCACTAGAATAGATCTTGATAATTTCATTTTAAATATTGAACCTCATTAAATATCTTACATGAAGGATATTGAAAGCATTTCGCCACCCGTCCAGATCTTTTGGGACAGCAGCTTCACTTTCGTTTCCATTGAAATTGGTAGCATCTGCACCAATATATATGGAAGAGATAGGTCCCAATGAAGCTTGGGATCTCTGTCCCTCTAAAACCTGTTTTTAGAGACCCCTATCTGGAAATAATACCTCAGAGCTCAGCGGTAACCGTATACTCGTTGAACAAACCTGGCGGGTTTCGCTGACCCGCAACCTCAGCCTTCTCGACCTCATCCCTGATTTGCTGAACCTCCTCCTTAGAAAGCTGCACTTCTAGGGAACCAACATTTTCCTCCATATACTTAATCTTCTTCGTCCCCGGAATTGGAATAATGTCCTCCCCCTGCGCCGACAACCACGCCAGCACCAGCTGACCCGACGTGCAGCCCTTCTTGTCTGCAAGTGCCTTAAGGCGTTCAACCAGAACAAGGTTCTTGGAAAAGTTCTCAGGGCTAAAGCGAGGCATCATGCGGCGGAGGTCGTCAGGCGCAAAGTCATCACTGCTCTTGAGCTGACCTGTCAAAAAGCCACGACCCAGAGGTGAGTACGCGAAGATGGTGATTCCAAGCTCACGACACGTGGAAAGTATATCTTGTTTCTCGATATCCAATGTGAAAGGATTGTACTCAACCTGGATGGCGTCGACGGGGGCGATAGTATAGGCCCGGCGGATGCTGCTGGCGGCGCATTCGGAGATGCCGATGGCTTTGATTTTGCCATCTCTGATAGAGATGCATCAGCACGGTCCAATGTCTCAGAGACTTTTGATAGTGTAACTTACTGTTTAGCCTTGACCATCAACTCCATCGTCTTCTCGACAGGTACCTTGGTGTCAAGACGATGAGCGTAGTAAAGATCAACGTAATCAACGCCCATCTTCTGCAAACTTCCCTCGAGGGACTCATTGAAGAACTCGGGACTATTATCAGCCCATGTCGTCCACTCGCCCTTATCATTGACTCCGGTTCTCAGCCCAAACTTTGTGGCGAGAAATATGTCAGCCCGACGCTCCGGGTGCAGCTTGAACCACTTTCCGATCAGGACCTCGCTGTCACCGTAGGCATTGGCTGTGTCCCAATTCGTATAGCCGAGCTCCCAGGCACGGTCCAGAACTGCCAAGCGTTTCTCGTCATTGCTAGTGGAGTGAGAGTCAGCAAGAACGGTATTCATATATGGGATGGGGAGTCTACTCAATAGGCCCATAGACTGCACTCAGACCCATCAATCCGAATCCGAGAGCAGGTATTTGTCGTCCCGTCTTGCTGAGGGGCTTAGTGGGAAGAGATGCTGGAGGTGCCATGATGATTGAGGAGAGTACTACGTGATCAATGAGTCAGGAAAGGGGAGTAGGTGAGTTGGAAGAACGAGCTGTGAACCAGATTCCAGCTGGACTTTATATCTGTTCCTTATTCCCAATGTCTATTGAAAGGTAAAAAGGTTGTGCTTTTGGACACTGCCTTGATTTCCTTTTCCAACTTACACATAACGTGATCCCTATCACCGAGAATTAACCCCGAATACATGCAATGCATAATGGTCGTCTGAGGAGGGGAGCTGTGTCTTAACTCCGAGCAAGTAACCTTAACTCCAGCTTGTAAGTGAAGGAGTTGGAGTGCCCGAGATGAATGGACCCAAGGCAAGCAAACTCCGCCTTCGAGCTCCGCTATATTTCCGCCTAGGAGGGATAGGTGTGTCTCGTAGAGTTCAGAGCTAGACGCTCATTTGCTTCTTCAGAGCTCAAAATCTCTTATTCCGGAAATATATAAGACTTTAGTGAAGAGCATAGCGCGAAAAGGGCCAACGCCCTGAAATTTCATTCTCGTTAGCTTTCATATCGTCAGTGATTGGCTAATATCAACAATCACACCAAGTGTCGCGGGTCTATCGTGGTGTTTCTGTCAGGTGATCTGCATCTGCGTTTTGGTGTTTGTGACAAGGCTGCCGCTCAACAGTCAATAAGATACTAACATTCGAGCTGGGGTATCAATATGGCTGCATGCATATTGACATGTGGCATTACTACGCCAACCTTTCCTTTGCTTTGTGACTTTTATGCTTTTGGATTTTATCACCCAATTGTTGAGAATGCTGTAGTCTTCTTACGGATCAAGTTGCAACGCGCTGACTTGACGTGGATGAGCTGCAGTCACAGCTGACATGACTTTCCAGGTCCTTCCTATTGGTAGTAGAGGTCGGTTATCATGAGACTTATGCACTCTTTCCTTCAGCCGCTCTTTCGCCAAATTATCTTTCGTCGCCTGTCTTTGCCCCCCTTGGCCTCCTCAAATACAGCAAAATAGTGCTTCACAAGTCTCTAAAATTACCTAGTCTACCACAAGTTTCGCCCTGTACACCATGGACGATACAAATATTCCTACACTCTTAGTTAACGATGAATCTTCGGGCTCACAGCCTCGAGGACTCCAACGACCTTCAGGATCTTTTGATATCCTCTTTGGTAGAATGCGCAGACGGCCATCAAGATTTCTTGCCATTCTTCACCCTGTCACAAATTATAACCAAGACACGAATTGAAGCCTACCTAAAAGAAGAGTACGGGGACCTTGCATCACAATATGCAGATCAGATTGGGCCGTTATACGTCGATGAGGCTGATGCGCGTACGGAGAAGCCTTTTCCAATGCCTTTAGGTGAACACACGTACCTGAGAATCTTTGCAATTCTGGTCATGATTGAAAAAGAAGGAGAAGTTCACGAATTCATCCAAAATCAAGTCTGTGACGGCGACCTTCCTCTTACTCTGGATGGAAGACGAAAGGCTGCATTTCGAAAGGAAGGCGATAGAAATCCCCTTCGCTGCTTCAGAAGTTTTCGTCGTGTTGATCTGGCTTTGTTTGATATGTACTAGTGGAGGTTCAAGGCCCCTTTCTTTCATGCTCCCAGAGACAGTAAGCCGGTGTTTCATCACGTTCTCCCCCGGAAGACAATTTTGCCTTGGTGTCCTTTTGGCGAGTTTGAGGTTGAACTGCACAAATTTGGCAGACATACAACTCAAGGTGCTTATGCAACAATTAAACTTATCAGGATCGACAAATCTTCTCACGAATTTGAGAAGGTTCTCCAAGGGGTAGTGAGTTGGTTAGCGTTCTAGCGACGTGCTGAATTAAGATGATCTGACAGATTACTGCTAGAAATCTGCCGCAAAGGGAATTTTCGCTCTCAAAATACTTCGGCTTGAGGACCGTTATGAATTCGACAATGAAGTTAATGGGCTTCAGCGGTTCAATGGCGTCGGTCACCGGCATATCATTCAACTTTTGGCGACCTTTGAGCTACATGACAGATATCACATGATATTACCTTGGGCGTCTTGCAATCTCTACGAGTTCTGGAAATCAGACCCTTTTTCAAAATCAGAGACTGGAAACCGAGATCTCAACGCTATCCGTTGGATATCTACACAAACTCTCGGTTTGCTTGCGGCCTTGGATGCTATTCACGATCCCCAAGACACACAGACCTATGGCCGGCATGGGGATATCAAGCCCGAGAACATACTTTGGTTTGAATTGGATAATGATCCCCATGGCTTACTTGTACTGGCAGATTTTGGGCTTACCAAATTTCACCGGGAGCGTAGCAGGTCTTTCACAAAAAACACCATCGTGGGTTACACGTATACCTATGCGCCTGCAGAGATTGACATCAAGGATGGATTTATGTCACGATCTTCTGATATATGGTCTTTCGGATGTGTTCTACTTGAGATGGTCCGCTGGCTCTTGGGGGGCTGGGAGCTTATTGAGACATTCTCAGATGCTCGACTGACAGAGGACGCTTCGGGTATCATGAGGACCGATCGCTTCTTTTCAATTGTCAAACTAGAGAGACTAGAGGACGATGAGTTGCGTCGATTTACAGTAAAGCCACAAGTATTAGATGTACGTTAATGGGGAGTGGGATACCGCGACCTCCAGAAAAGTTCAGATGAGCAGCTAACATCTTGGTTAGTTCATTCGAAGACTTGACCATCATGAGTTATGCACAAACTACGTTCATGATATTCTGGACATCATCGAGAAATACATGATTGTTGTACAAACGGAAGATGTGAAAAGAGCCTCCGCTAGCGAGCTGCTCGAGAAATTTAGAGATGTCGACCAGAGAGTCCAGGACGATAATCAGAGGGACTACATCGCAAAGCCTACGCCTGGCCCCCGCAAAACACCAGCAAAAGCGCTCATCGCAGTCGAGGCACATGCGGTTGACAGAAAATATACATATGCACGCCAGAGTCGATTAAGGCTTACGCAAAGGTTCACAGAACGTAGCCACCAGAGTCAACGCCAATCTATACGAGTCCGACAGATTGACGACGCTGATTTGGTCATCAGAGAACCACCTTCAATAATGGTTGGTGAGACTATCTCTGGAAAGACAAAATTCCCACCTAAAAATCTCTTAAATGCTGACAAGAAGAGTGGATTGGCTGCTGCACAGATGATTGAAGCGAAGGTGTTCGAAGCCTTGGAGAGTTTCGATGACACAGATACCTGCTTGGTCAAGTTTCTTGTTCACTGGCAGGTCCCAATTTGTGTACAGGAAGAACTAGACGGCAGCAGTGATCTTGGTCCAATCCTCACTATAACAGGAACTTCTTCAAATTCTTGGGCGGTTTGCTGCCAGGAATATGTTTCAGCAACCTGGAAAGATAACGGTATAGTGTTTCTGGAAGATCTAGAAGCATTTCTAGTTCAAAAGCTACCTTTAACAAGTGTGTTCTACTTCTCTTCATTCGTAGTAGCGATACTGACCACGTCAAGACACCCAAGTTCCGAAAGAACCTGCAGTTAACCGGCCATTGTTCATGACTGGAGAGTTACAGGATACTCCAGTAGTGTTCTTCAAAGGCACTCCAACTCAGATATCAATTTTTTCACAATTTCTTTGCTGGATCGTAGCGACCTTCCGACTGCCGGAGCCGAAAAAAGCGGCCAGTTCCTCGGTTAACTTCCTGCATGCACCAAGTGTCGGCAACAAGGTCCACGAGTTTCATATTTCACTGGAAGAATTGAAACCTCTAGATCATGGCACACCGGGTACATGTTGGACTCCTCTGTTCCCCTCCACGGTCATGGCTGAGGGTTTTGAGGTTCCTGTTCACCCAGGTGTCTTCGGCCTGCAGATGCCCTTTGACGCCATGCTTGAGCTGGCTGAGATAGTTTGCGATGTCAGCCTGGAGGACGACAAGGGCAATTCACCTGGCATCTATCTCGATGATATCTCCTTTCTCCTTTACCCAACTTCTTACAAGGCGCTCCCCGACCGACGGCCTGTTATCCAATGGCATTTGAAAGAGAAGACCTTGGATGACGAGGGAGATCGAGACCCAGCAATCCCTCCCGACAGAGATGGTGGTCCGTTGTGGACCAAAATTCCGGTTTACGACACTCTGAGAGCATCAATCACAGTTTTAGGATACTGTGAGAAGGCCATGGTGCAGTTGGGTACCGAGGCCCGCCGCCAATATCACAATGAACCGCAATAGTCGCATGCAGAGGTTGAAAGGCCCAACATAGAGGCATCGTTGAACTCGTTTACTCTGGGCTCTAGTGCAGGGGGTGCTAAAGCAGAGGGTTCGATAGGGTTCAGGCTAAGAACCGGGCATAAGCGTGAGCTTGATGATCAGAAGGATCTGACCTACAAGCAAGTCCTGCGGATCTCGCAGAACATGCCAGTCATTATATATGACACTCAGAGCCAGAACGAACGCGCATGGATGGTCTCTTAACTATCGATTATCCTTGAGTTGTTCAATATTTGGGCAGAGCGTGACGGTTTGCGAGGCATTCAGTACGCCACTGCGAGTGCAGACGGAAGCGCCGCTGCATTCAACGTCCTCGCCAATAGAAGTTATTCAGAACGCATTGCTATCGAGAAGATGGCCGATGAGGATCCCTCAGACATTAAAATCTCAGGTATGATCAAGAGGCTATATGGCCGAATTCAAAAGACGAGGAGTATCAATGCGAACAGTGACGAGGCCCCCCGTGGCACCTGGTCGCTGGGTCGCCGCAGTATCAAAGGGTGGGACTGGCTTGAACTCGTAGATGGGCTTGAGAGGGCTGTGAGCCAACGCAGGCAAATCCTTGCTTCCCGGATGTTCGGCTCTCCGCCCTGTTGGCTACCATTCACAGATTCCATCCCCGTCTTCTTCGCGCACGAGATTGGCGACCTGATAGTCCCGGAACAACCAGACCAGGTTTGTCGGCAATGGTCTCCTCTCCCAGGTGGCCGTAGCAACACATATCTTGCTGTGAGTCTACGTTGTATCAGAGGACTCTCGGCATCTGGATGCTATCAGAATCTAGTTTGCTCGTGTGAGGATGCTCATTTGTTTGAGCCTTGTCAGAACTGCAAGGTTGTACCTGAGATATGTCCAAAGAGGCCGCAGAGACTGGAAAAGAGTAAAACAAGAAAGAAAGGTCCGATACAGACATTGCCTCAAGGGATGAATGATGCTGTTGTTATATTCGGGACCCGTCGCAAGAAGCAACTTTCTTGATCTGCTACTGTTTGGTGAGTTCCCCAACCTCTGATATGGGACCAGCGCAGAAGAATGCTCTATATGCAAATATGTAATATTTGAGATGAATGTTTATGTTGGCCATTTTGAAAGACATACAGAATAATTGACACAGCTGCACTCCCTGCTTTGGATGACGAGCTTTTCTAAAGTGAATTGATGGTGATGAACGGAACATTGCTTAGACCACACTCGACACAAGGGTCTAACATGATCCTCCAAAAACCTCGTCATCAAATATAGAGCTACCATAAACAACACAGGCATTTTCGCCAGGCGAAGAAGAAGGCATCACCAGATCCAGGGGATGGTCACGTCGATGACTATAGTTCGGCCAAGATCAGAGCTGAGGAATGACCTGAGATAACAACATCACCAACTGAGACCACAAATTACTGAACTAGAAGTGCATGGCATGTCTTAGGAGAAGAATCCTTCTCAAGTTGCTGATCGTGCACGAGCTCGTTTGACTGCAATTGAACCCAGTGGCGAGGCTCTCAGGTTAGCAATGAGATCAGAGAGAAGCTCCAAGCCCGACTCATGCCAAGAAGGAGGACAGCTGCTGTAGAAACATTTCAGGATGACCGCGTTAGAGCTGAACCACAATCCGCTATCGGCGCTGAGCATAGATATGTCATTACTCGTCAAGTGACATCAAGTATTAAGCCAGTGAAACAGGGGCCAAGGTGCCGGAAGGTAGTCGAGAAGAAAGCAGAGCAAATGTTCAGATTGAAGGGAATAATACTATAGAAGACGTCAAGCATTCCGCACATGCGAACCCTAAAGATGGATCAGCAGGAAGCGTGGTAAGATGTGAGTGACCTCTATCGACTTCACGAACGCCGCGAGTTGGAAGTTAACATTCTTTTTCCGTCTCGCCCAGATCTGAAGAGTTTGTCCTGGCTTAGGAGTAGAACCAATACTCTCGCATGGAACAGAGGGGCTTATCACAGTGGCTCTCAGGCATATGGACGTCACTGGTTCTCATGCTATAGATGCACACTTCGACCTCCCCGTCCCGATCATGAGTCTGATTCCTCCTCACAATGGATCAAATCGTTCAGCCTGGCTATAGGGTGACTTTAGTAATGTAGCTCGTGGCAAAAGTGCTTCTTCTGATCGGAGACGTGTTTCGAAAGCCTGCCTCGCCCAGCACCTCGGAGCATACGCAATAAATGTAGACTGGGAGCAGAAGTCTATCCTCGGCACATCCAGGATATTACGAGCATGAGATCTTATCTGAGTTTTGTGACAACCAGTTATCACTTTATAGGACATTCCGAGAGCATGGATCTCTACGAACGAGACGCTTGGAATAGATGGTCCTCAGCAGCCCTTTACCTCGATTGCCGCCAGTCAATGACTAATACAAGACCCCAAGTTTATCTCTAGACTAATCTCAATATTTGACCGAAATCGCGTGGCCTTGCTTTGGCGCCAGAGGACCATGCAACCTCTTTGAACTGGTATCCGAGAACCCCCACGTCTATCCCATGTCGGCGTGATCAATCCAAGACATTAATGACGATCAATGCTCCTCCAGTGCAAAGAACCCCAACCCTCTCTTTCCTTTTTCTCAATCGTCGCACGTTTGGTGGCTTGTTGTTGAAGATTCTCTAACCAAAGAGGCTTAGATGATCAGCTATTCTCTTCGGCACTTCTGTGCCGTCTCAGCTGTCACAGCTGTAAGCGACCGGATGCCTCACGCGGTTCTCCTTTGTATTTTGTAAGCTTGAATAAGCATAGTATACACTAGAACGTGGTCGATGTTATGTATAGCCTGGTGCGCTATTCCGTAAGGTGTTGTGTAAGGGATCATCGTTTAATCTAGACGACAGCATTACCTTGTGGTCTTACTTGGACGGCATATGAGACCAGAATTGACGATCCTGGGTGATTTGCAACTACAGGTTACAATTTTGGAGCTAAATGGTCCTTTGGATGTTGCGTGACCGAGCTCCAATCTCAATCACCGAGTGTACTCCAGCTGATCAAGCTTGGCTAACAATGCTTAGACAGGCCGATGCTGAGGAACATCGAGACAACTGCTTGAGCTGACAGTATGTAGTCTCAGACTGTAAAGGCTCCAATTCAGATACGGCAGTTGAGAGCGCGCCATGATTCCGTCTACGATGAGAATGGCTGAGTTGTCCGGGGCATCTATGGCACGCGCTTCTGTGTTGAGTGATGATGGCTGCCAGATCTATGGACAATCCAGCAATACAGATGACGAAAAGAACAAGCGCTGGTTTCTTTGGATGTACACCGAAGTATACCATAGTTATTGTCTGGTGAATCATTCATTGTGTCTGTTCAACTTCATACCCAACACACATGAGAGAAATTGTCACTCTGCGAAACGAAAGCCTTTATCGCAGGCGAGAAAGAATCCCAATATCGAGACTTCTAATCGGTCCAGAGTTGTTACACTCTGTATTCACCAAAAATTGGCAAGTGTTGGCCAACAGAGCATTAGGTAGATCCTTTGCTCATTACAGGTTAAGTAGATTTGACGACGTATTTCTACTCCCGAACTCGTCGGAAAAGCAAACTGGACAGGTATTCCTCAAACACTGACAGTAATTCCAGACTATGGCTTTATTCAAGCCATGGGAATGTTTTGTTGTTGATTAGCCTGTATTTGCGCTTACTTCTAGGTCGAACCGGAAACAGCCCTCGATCGGCGTAATGCTTCCCGCATCACGATGAAAGTCGCCGACGTGCAAACATACTCATTGAGTGATATATAAACCGCTCCGAATGATTTGCCACTTGGTGAACATGATCATACAGAGATGTGTTGCACGAATCCTCTGAATTTATAGCAGCTCATCATGATCCGCACAGTCACACGAAACCAGGACAAGCTCTTCATCCCACCCGGAGGCATCGACTTCTCATCCCAAACAAACAAGCCAGGTGTCGTTGATATCTACTTGAGAGCCGGCGAAAATACACCGGGAACAGGCCTTCACTGGCACGAGACTCACACTGAGTACCTTCAAGTCGTCCAAGGCTATGCTCTTGTGACAGTCGGAGACCGCACAGCCGTCTTCTCAAAGGATGACGGGATCATCACTATACCGCGGTACACAATCCACCAATACATGCGTGCAGATAAGACGGATGAAGGGAAAGCGGGAAAGGACGTTGATCTCGTTGTGAGGGAATGGACTGAGCCTGGTGACGGGGACAAAGAGGTCTTCTTTCGCAATATCATCAGCTTGATCATGGACAAGAAGGATGGCGCATTGGGTACAGTCGGGATGCTACTTTCTGTCATGACAGTTTGTTGGTCTTATGATAACTATCCCGTCTTTTGGAAAGGACCTGAGGTCTTTGGGGAGGCTGTGCAACAAAGAGTGAGAAGAGCTGTGACATACTCTTTGGTGGGATGTCTTGTTCTCTTTGGCCGACTTGTAAGATGCAAGCCGAAATATCCAGAATACACACCATAGAAAGTTAATTCTCAACTCGGAATCTATACCCTTTGCGCAAACAGCCTCAACTCTTCGCCTGAAGTTTGCATATACCAGGTCAACAAACTCAACCCCGCGTTCAGTCCTTTTCAAGATCAACCGAGTTTTCACGGCTCTCAACCTCGGCAAGGCATATCCATGTGCTGTTGACAACTTCACCCCAAGTCCTGGCATTAGCGGGATCGACAGTGCCAAAAACAAACATCGTCAAGCCATGGCCCAAAGCTTATCGACGCGCAAGAAGCCACGAGAACCCACCCACAAGGCTGTAACATGGAGGAAGAAAATTGTGGAGGCACACGAAATTCCTGAAACAAAAGCGTCGAGTTCTAATTCATCTTGGCACTCGACTTTGAGACGGGAGTATTTCCACTTCTGGTCTCCGCATGAACACTCTCCACATACAAAGTCGGGATGGCACCTTGTTTCAGGATCGACCAAGAAAAGAGTCAAAACGTGGTGGTAAAGTGTCTAAGTCTCACGGGAATAATACAAGATGGTCTTGATGTAGGCTGCCTATTGAGCTGAGGTTCAAGTTTCACAGCATTCGGGCGATGGCCGATACGATATGTGGAAAGAGATTGCAAAGTTCCAAGGTCTCGGATATTAAAAGAGAACGACCAAGAACTGGGGGCGCTGATCATGGGCAGAATATGGTTAATACCCGAGTGGTTTTGTGCAAAGATCGTCGATAGTTGCAGCTGAGGCATAAACGAACACACAGTAGCGTAAAGGTAAGTCAAGCCAAAAGCGGACAGTTCTATGTTTCAAGCTACGTTTTAGCCTCAATATCCCAAGTTCATTCTGGCCGATTCTAGCATTCTACATGCAAGCCGTCTTTGTCCATGTTCCTCGATTTGGCTTTATGATGCTGACAGTGGGATTCTCTGCCCAGAAACTTGTTGCTGGCCTGTGCATTAAGCCACGGGTTTCAGATTTTCCATACGCTGTAAATTCTGTAATGCATGTCTTTCGACCATTCCCAAATGGGGAGCGGAAATGTGCAGCAAACCAACAGAGAAACTGCCAAAAGCCGGCTTCGAAAGGTTCCATGAAACCTTCTCTAAGTCTTAGAGAAGCTAGCGAGCGCCTCCCCTGAGCTTGGAGAGATTGAAGAGCTTCAGGACCCATGATGTCAGGCAGGGGTGATTGGCAGTTGAAGCGTGTAGGATGGGTGCTTGCTTCTGCTTGAAGGGTTTGTCAAGAGAATTGTCGTAAAATCTCATGACGAGAAGAAAATACTTCGGATAGCTGCGTTTCTTACCTGCAAAGATCTGCTGAGGATATCTTGTCGTCAAATCCCATGATACAGGATAGCGGTGATTGGGTATGTGAAAGTGCGACTAGCCGCCGTGGGCAGTGGGCACATGGCGTCGATTTTGAACTGCAGATTGAGCCCAGAGATAAGTCAAGTTAACGTGAATAAGATACAAGATAGATTTATCACTGAATATCAGTCATGATTGCTGATAACGTGTGTTGAAGCTTGTCCTCGGATGTGTCAAAGTAATGCAGCTTCCTATATCGAAGTAGACAGGAAATATGGGATGCCTGTACGGAGTAAAGTTCAAAAGCTTCCCTGCACATTCATGCAATGTCCTTCTGGAAGAGGAGGGGAACCACACCACCCGTTCTGGCGGATTCAGGGGCTCATCCATGTCTAGTCAATCGTCTTTCTCAAGACCCTTGCATCTTTCCCCTCCCCTCTTTGGGCGTCAAGTCAAATTCTTGCCATGTGACGGTGACAGCAATGCTCTTCTTTTCTCTTCCGTTTTAGCTTGAATGCTGATAGCGATGGCAATTATCGTTGAACCCCTGTGGATCCTTGAATCAGAGAGAGGACATGTGGGACCGGAAGTGGTCAGTGACAATGCTTGGTAACACTTTACTGTCACCAATTGGATTTTTGGTGTTTTATTGGACCAGGTATCTTGTAGATCAGGGTCTTGGCCCAGCATCTTGCCTGGAGCACGACTCATGTGCCCATTGGCCTCCTTCCAGAAAGCTTCTTTCCTGTACAGAACCTAATTAATAGTCCATGACTTGGTGATGACAATGAAAAAGGCCCGAGGAGGAAGATCAAAGGGCTTTGGGCTAATTTGAAACTTGATGGATGGAGATAGGATGTGCACCGGGGAAGACTTGTTAATGCCCAAAGAAATGCACGTCCCTCGAACTCATCGCACGGACTCCATCGGTTACAGTTGCGCTCTGTGGTACAGTGCCGACTGTGTCATATCGCGCACAGTCCTATTTGCACAAGGGTCTGATCCCCTTTTTCCCCCTCCAGATCATGGGCGGTTTTTTTTTGTTCTCAAGCGATTGTGCTTCAACTGTCGTACAGAGAGAAACAGAGAGAGTGTCACCTAATATGTCATCACTCGAGTCATATCAAGCCCATCAAATCATTTGCTTGGGAGTGACAATGTCAGCGCGTAGAGTGTCACTCACCTAAACTGAGACCGATGAGATCCAATCCCTCACTGGCTGCTCCAGCGCCAACCAGCCTCTGAAATGGCGGCGGCACGCCCATCCCCACTAAATCATAAATCACTAACTAAACCTCCACTGACAGCCCAGGCCCAGTAAGTAGCCTTAAGTAGGTACCGCTAAATTGCCAACCGCCCGCTTCCGTTCCGCCTCCTGGTTGGGTTCTCTCCAGCTGCTGCTGCTGCTTGTGCTTGCTCCTGTCTTGTCCTGTCCTGCACTCGCTGCCCGCTTTTGGTCTTCCCTCCTTTAAACGACTTATCCCATCTGCCGTCCACTCCAACCTTACTTTAAACCTACGCCCAGCCTCGTCGAAATCCTTCCTTTGACCAAAACTGCGGCAACAACGGTTTTTATTCTGGCTCTAATTTATTTCCTCTCCCTGCTTTTGCCCTACCCCAAAAGTCAAAAAATACTCACATCGGAATACTTGGCCCGCCTGCCAGATCAGATCAGACAAGAATCTACTCCCATCGTTTCAAAACCTGTCCAGCTTCCATTTCGGCATCGTCGATCCGCTTCACTAAACCCCCCCTTCGATCGCTCCACCGCCTGACCCCCCGAGACCACCACCTCTACACTCTCGACCAGCCATCACCAGGCCCGCTACCGATTTCAGAGGGACTCCCGCCGCGATCAACCCTTTGTCGCTCCAATCTTCGAATTACTCCCTCAAACGGTTTCGCTTCGACACTTCCTCCTCAACACCCCCTTACCCCGCCTGTCTTGGTGTTGCAGCTGCGAAAAATCAACGTTCGAATCTCACGCTGATTCACCGCCGAATGACGTCGAACCGCTCGTTGAAACGTTCCTGAGCCCAACACCAGTGACATCCCTAGACATTTCACACCCAAGACAATCCCCACGGCGCTTCCACACGAACCGGTCTCCCTCGACAACCTTTACCTCGCTGCATCGTCTCTCTCGCCCTCCCTGCTGTCGGCTTCGTTTCTCTATCTCTCTCCCAAGTCGCTCCCTCTCGACGGATGGCGTAGAAGGCTATGGCCCATGCCCCGTTGCTTCGAAATAATACAGCTCCGGCCTTTCAGCCAAACTCCAACGGATTCAGTGGCTTCTCGCAGACCAGTATGAACCATGCGCCGCGCGCCAGCCAACTCTCGGGCTCGACAGCCTTTGCTGGCTCATCGGCTTCGTTGAGTTCTCTGTCCACGGCTACAACCGCCTCACCACAGAACGGCGGTCCCGTGCTAGCCACAGCGAATATTATCAATCAAAAGGCCGACGCTTCACGATCGCTTTACCAGATTTGCATCTCGCTCAAGCAGCGCTTGGCTCAGGTTCCTGGCTTCGACCCTTATCTGGATCAGCTGGACCCTAATGATCCTGTTGATCCTCTATGGAACCTATTCCGAACAGGATACCCTTTACTCCTCATTTACAATGCCCTGCGACCTAATGAAGAGCTCAAGGTCGAGGACCCTAGCGCTAATGAAGCTAAGAAGTCCAAGATCGCCATCTTCAAATTCGTTCAGGCCTGCATGAAGGAACTAGATATTCCATCTTCCCATAGTTTTGTGATAACTGACTTGATGGGCAACGATACCAGCGGCTTTGTGAAGGTTGGTAGATGCCGCCTATGGTGTATAGACTGAGCTAAAGTGATGAAATAGGTGACTCAAGTTGTTAATTACGTCTTGGATCGAGCAGAGGAACGCGGATATCTTCTTCAACCTTTACCAGAATCCGGGGATGGAAACAACGAGCCCACGGGCGGACAGATGACCTACCGAGACCACATCATCCGTGAACTTGTTGACACCGAGCGAAAATACGTTCAAGATCTCGAGAACCTGCACGACTTGAAGAAGACACTCGAACAACAAGGCGAGATTCCTGGCGATACTCTCCATCAGATCTTCCTCAACATCAACGCCATTCTCGATTTCCAGCGCCGCTTTTTGATTCGAGTAGAGACAACAAACTCCATGTCTGCTGACGCCCAACGATGGGGGGCTCCCTTCATTATGTACGAGGATGCGTTCGACATTTACCAGCCTTTTATCGCCAACCAGCGTAAGGCGGCTATGGTTGCGAATCAGGTTTTCGACAAAATTCAACGCTCTTCACACCCCGTGGCAACTGATTTCAACACTCTGGATGGTTTCTTGCTAAAGCCCATGCAAAGACTGGTGAAATATCCCCTGTTGCTCAAGGTGGGTTGATTGCGCTTCTTGGATATTCAATAGCTAATACATGGTAGGACTTGAATAAGAAGACCGAGGATGAAGAAGTCAAGATGGATCTGACAAGTGGTTGTGAAGCCGCAGAGCGAGTGCTGAAAAAGGCTAACGAAGCCGTTAACCGCGACTTGCTTGATGAGGCTCTGGAGGACCTTACAGGCCGAGTTGAGGACTGGAAGAACCACAAGGTGGAACAATTTGGCAAGCTGCTCCTGCATGGCGTGTATGGTGTGATCACCGGAAAGACAGATCAAGAGAAGGATGTAAGTCTGCTGGCCAGATTCCAGGGACTCGACACTAACCTTGAAAAGTACGAAATCTACCTTTTCGAGTCTATTCTCCTGTGCTGCAAGGAGATCTCATCAAGTAAGAGCAAGGATAAGAAGGACAAGCTGCGGTCATCAGGTACCAAGGCGCGGAATAAGAGCGCCAAGCTTCAGTTGAAAGGCAGGATCTTCATGACTAATGTGACTGATATTGTGTCCTTCTCTAAGCCAGGTGAGTTATGAACCTCGAGTTGATGGACGCAACTGACTCTCGGAAGGCAACCACAGCGTACAGATATGGTGGAAGGGAGACCCTGGTGTTGAGAACTTTGTCATCAAGTTCCTGAACGAAGAGACTTTGAGGAAATGGGTGATGACTCTGGAGACCCAGAGGAAGTATAACGTGCCGCGCCAATCTTCGAACTCGGATTCGCTTTCAACCGACTTTGCCTGGACACGAGAGCATGGGGCTGGTCTGGAGAATCCATACCTGCAGGAAGACGACGACGATGAAGACCTCGGACCAGCAACAGCACCAGCTGGGTACCCTACTGGACCTCCCGCAGGCATCGTGCCGCCTCGAACAGCTTCGACCAGTAACCTTCGCGCTCGGGCCGGAACCGGAGAGAGCTCTGCTTCACTGGCCGGTATGGTGAGAGCGCCCCCGCCTCGATTCCCTCTACCAGCGCCTCCCGCACCTCTCAGTCTTCAGACACCGGCAAATGGTTCTCATTCACCCGGCGCCTGGGCGGGCGATAGCTACTTCTCTCCTGTCGCCGAGTCGCCAGCATCATCAAGAACTAGCACCGCTAGTGGAATGTTTACAACGCCTCACTATGGACTTCCCAAGAGTGCTACTCCTCAGCCAACATGGGAGGATGGCAACGGTAACCGCTACACCGCACCCGCCATGCCACGTGCTCCCTCTCGCGACGGCCCTTCACCGAACCCTCATGGACGTAACCCCCGTGGACCTTCACTGCCAGCAATGGCCACAAACAACCAGGCTGCTCTTGCTGCTCAACAGAGGAACCGCTCGTACAGCACTCCTGATATTAACGGACCAGGAATGCCACGCGCACGACAGCCTAGCCACGGAAACATTCCAGCGGTCCCTGGTATCCCTCAACATCTGCATCCTGGCCACAACCCCAATATTGGCCGAGAACAGACAAGTTCACCTAGAAATGAACAGCCAACTCGGGCCCAAACAAACAGCCCAGGCGCTCAGCGAGAGCGCATGCACAAGCACACCGGCAGTGTGGGCGGCAGCATGAACCACTTCCCTTCACAACCAGTTCATCCACGATCAATGACACCCGGTGCTGGAGTACATGCTCTTCGTGTTGACGCTGCTGCCGCCAACTCACGGACAGTGTCCCCAGCTCTTGGTACAGCAACAATGCCACCAAACTCGAACCCTCTAAGCCCGGAAATGCCCCTGCCAACACAGCTCAAGGTTCGGGTGAACTGCGAGGCAGGAAACTACGTCACCTTGGTCGTGGCTTTCAACATTACCTATCAGTCTCTTGTTGATCGCATCGACGCCAAGCTCGCCCGCTTCACTACTAGCAGTATCAGCAAGGGCCTGCTCAAGCTTCGATACCGCGACGAAGACGGTGACTTTGTAGCAATCGAAGGCGATGATGATATCCAGATCGCCTTCATGGAGTGGCGCGAAGGTGTCAGGAACATGTACTCTGGAGGCGTAGGAGAGATAGAGCTCTTCTGCGTCGGTGGCACTTCCTAGACACCCTTTCACAGGCGCACACTCAAACGTCGATCGACACCCACCACCCCGGAGAGGAGGCAGAAATGGTGCATTGTGCTTAGGATACCCACGGATCATTAACCGCATTTTTCGGCGCACGGAAAACAAAACATTCATACATTTACTTGAAGAAACCATCCATGATCAAAGGCACGATAACGACCAAGGGCGTCTGGACGACTGGGCAAAGCCGATACAATATCATATAGACGGCAAGCGAACTCGACTTTTCGAACACATCTCTTTTTTCTATCGTCACTATCTAACGAAAAAAACCGCCTACTCGAGCCACTCATTCGTCCCATGGACATTATTTTTCTTGGGTTAAGACTTCTTTTTGATTCGGGACGGCTTTCTTTTCTTGCATAGAAATGACTCATTCGCATTGTATGCGTCTTTCATATTGTGAGAAGAAAACTGTTTTCTCTACCGGGATCATTCATCTTCTCAGTCACTTACAGCACAGTTTTATGGGATCCGGCGCTACTACTAAGAAATGGGGGCGTTTATCATCATTCTCTTGATTTTCTTGTTCTTTGTCATTTAACTTCTTTTTTTCTGTGTCTGTCTTCTCAAGATTCGGGTTTGTCGTTCCTTTTTTGTTTTTTGGGTGTGATTCCCCCCCGTGCGCAATAGAGGTGGATGTGGGAAACTTGTGGCATTGGGTGTGCGCCTTATGATGGGTAGAGTTGTTGATTTGAGTATTAGGTGTTGTGCAGAGAGAGGTAGTGAAATGCAAACACTTTGAATGAACTGGTCCGTCATGCGTATTGTGATGTCGTAGCTATAAGTCTGATAACCATTTTCACCGACGTTTCGTCGATCGATTTGTTGTTGATTCCAATTGTCATGACTTGAATTGTACGTGTAATTGTATCGTACAGCGATATTTATACATCTCCCCCCTTCTATCCCCCTGCGGGTATTGTTGTACATATCTCGAATCCAATCCCATCCCAGCAAAAGCAGCGCTTCCGACGCCCAAAATGCATAGTCCTTCTTCTTCTTTTCCTTTTTCGTTTCTACTTTTGCTTCCTTGGCCCGGTCATGTACTTTTGCATTCGTGCGAGATGGTAGTTAATCGTATTCGTGCCCGCTGGGGGAGGAGCCGGACCGTCCATGCATTTGCGGAGCTGGTTCTCTACTGCTGCGCAGCCCGTTGCGTTGTAGCCTGCTGAGGCCCAGCATGCTGTATCCAGTGTCAGTATGCCACTTCAATTCGAGATCTGCGAGAAGTCGCCTAATTGATTGGAAGGGGGGGAGAGCTCGTACCGAGAACGCTTGACATGATGGCGATGCAGGGATTCTCGACCTGGCGCTTGGGGTTGTGGACGCGCAGGGTCTTGAGAGGTGGAAGACGAATTGCTTTGTGTCGGCCGGTCATTTTGAGGGGATTGCAGGGCGGATTGGATTGATCGATCTGGCGGTTGAGGTCGTGATGCGGTTATGGAGGAGTGGAAAGTTTGGAAGGTGTCACGTGCTGTTGAGATTGTGATAAGATTGCTGATAAGATAAGAGCTGTGTTGGAGTGTGAAGTTGCTTGGATGAGCATCTTGAGAGATGGAGATGGTTAAACAAGTTCTTTGAGAGGTTGTGGGTTGAATTTATCAGATTGGCTTCGCTGAAGATTTTGTTGCTCTTGTGTTGTCTGCGTAGACTGTGAGGTTTGATGCCCAGGCACAACTTCAACCAGAAAGCGTGCATTCGTCAACAGCTCACTACAGTACCAAGTTACCGCAATGAGAATGAGAGTCTCTACAACAATTCGCAAGGCAGCATTTCTACCAGATGTCTTATAAACAAGATATCAAAGTTTTTTTCGATTTGATCACAACCACTCTTGGCGCTAGCACCCAATACTGACTGACTGTTCAGTCCCTCAACCACGAATATCACCATTGCAACTTACAACAGACCCTTACTACACCCAACTTATTCTCCGTACAACACATCCTTTCCCTTCCCTCTTGCGTTTCACCTGCGATACGTTGTTACTCACCACAGGTTGATCATCAAGTAAATACAGCCACGGGGATTTACCTTCCTCTCCTTGCAAGCCAGGCTTGTGATCTTGGCCAACCTTTCGATACAGCACAACTTGCAAATTTCATTCATATTATCGTCATCACCTTCAGGCATGGAAGGATTTCCACAGACAATTAGGTAGGTACCTACGCGATTTCAACTTCCTTCGTGAAATCACTGCCTCTTCCCCAAAATGTTGGGGGCCACCTTCCGCCCGTTGCTCTCTTTGATGAGAAGAGGACTTTCCTGCCGTGTTCAAAGCACCTACTTCTTTCATTGATCATGAGGCCCTGCGACTTGACTACCTTTTGACCTTGTTGTTGAGCAAGAATCCTTCCGAGATGATCCTTTCACCACCCTTTCATCGTCCTCATCCGCTTGCATTCGGATCTCAGTTTGCATTCGGATCTCATCTCACCATCAACTGTATCTATATCCTCACTCACAATGGAGAACTCTAGTACGTTACGTTCCTCGTCACTGAGTATGCATGATCGTCTTGCTAACTAAGTCTAGCACCTAATCCCGAGCATCATCAACATCAGTCTCAGCACTCTCTCGAGGATGATGACCAGCAACCTTCTGGCTCCGAGCCCCGCGACTTCGCCCCGAAGCTAAACAAAAAGAAGAAGGTCAATATTATACCGGTCGAGCAACTGAAAAGAACGAGTGCACCAGTCGTTTGCCCAACGTGTGAAGAAAGGGCCATTACTCTGACAAAGGAGAAAGTTGGTGGTATCACTTTGTAAGTTTGCCCTGCCTTTCTTGAGAAAGAAATAGTTGCTGATGTTTGCAGTATTGCCGCCGCGGTACTTTGTGTTGTTTGCTGCCCGGCGTCACCCGTCCCCTTTTTAGTCCCCTCAGCCAAGAATGTTGAACATTGGTGTGGCAATTGTGGAATACTTATTGCTGAGTGGCACCGGAGTGGTCGCACTGAAGTCCTCGCCTTCCCAGCAGTTGACGAGGTTGAGGATGAGAATAATGATGGAAATAAGGATGAGGTTGAGGTCAAGGCCGAGGATAAGTCGAAGTAATTTGAAGTTCGATGATGGAATGATACCATTGGTCTCCTTACTGCATCCTTTGTTACCGAGACTTTCTTTTCCCTTTCCGCTCAGACATCAATAAATTGTATCAATAGCATCTTCACATCGAACAGTTGTCTTTCAGCATTGATAATATTCATGTTCCTCGACTCCTATGTGTGTACACCGCCGTGATTCATATCCCGCCAATTCTATCGTTATATATGTACATACCCCCGCATCATTAGACAACATCAAACTTTTCCTCGTCCAAGTCCATACTTTCAGGGGCTGGCGCTCGAGGAACACTTCGTAGTGCTGCCCAGCCTGTCTTCACGACGGGCTGCTTGGTGGGCTTTGATGGTGGTACAGGTTCTGCTGGTGGAGGAGCAGCTTTTCGGCTTCTTTTGACCGGTTCTGGCTCCTGCTTAACCTCCTCTTGCTCTTCTTCTTCTTCCTCATCGCCCTCAGCTTCCTCATCGCCGTTTTCGGCTTCTCCTTCTGCATCCTCCTCGTCTTCCTCGTCCTCATCGTCGTCGTCACTGTCATCATCATCGGACTCCCCTGAACCATCAGATTCCGCATCACTACCAGGATCGTAGTCCTCCTCATCCTCATCCTCTTCATCCTGTAACGCTTGCTCAGCGTCCAGCTGCGCCTTTGCAAGTTCAGAAATGCCAGCTTCAGCCGGTACGCCGTCTCCAGCCTCTTCCCCGTTCTTCTTGGGTCCCCGGTTCTCTGCAAGCTCGAGCTTGGCTTTTCGCTGCTCGGCCATACTACGATCTTGGAGGCGGTGCGTCTTGATGTACTCGTCGATTCCGCCATAGTCCTCCTGGTCCAGCATGGAAAACTCAGCTTCTTCGGTCGCATCGCCTTCGCCTGCAAAGACCTCGATTGCGATGTTGAATGTTCGTTGGAGAATGTTGGTGTAGCTCGTCGCGGCGATTCGGCTCAGGGGGATGAACATCATTGGTTTCTTGAATCCCCAGAGAATACCGTTCTCTAGGAAGAAAAGGTATCCATCCTTGGAGCCCCTGAAGGCCTTTACATGCACGGCCTTCTCGCTCGGTCGATGGGGTTGTCGCACCATGCTCTGGAACTTGTTGGGGTCGGCTGAAGTAATGCTGACGCCGTTTGGTTTGAGATGACGGTTCAAAGCCCAGTGGAATAAAGACTTGTAGTTGTCCGAAACGGCAGCCGCGCTTCCAGCGTCAGGTCCACCTATCGTACCCTGCTTAGGCGGAGTCGCGGGAACTGTAAACACGAGTGGCTCTTCGGTCGGGGGGTTCGTCTTGGAAGGGAGACATGTTCCTCGTGGGAAAATGACATAGTTGTGCTGGACCTGGTTCTTTTCGGGTACAGGGAGGTAGAAGACATATTCTAGCGCAAGGTTAGCACGGAGCCCATAACAACAACGCGGTAACGCGTACCAATGTCTGACCACGCGTAGGTTATAGCTGGAATCGGTGCTGTTGTGTTTGGCGCGCGAGCGTAGATGTGGCCGTCGGTAAAACACAACTCAAACTTCTTCCTCTGGGGCACGGAAACTGAAATCTCCTTGATCTCGAGAAGGACAGTCTCATCTGCGGCATTCGTCTCGGTCTTGACAGCCTTTGTACCATTCGCGGCTCCGTTTGTTTGGACATCGACCCTTCTCTTCTTGTGCGCGGGCTCGCTGCCTCCATTTAACAACTGATCGTAAAAATGATTCGCAATTTCGTTGAACAAAGCGACTCGTCCAGGCGTATCTAGACTCCAGAGTTAGTGTTTCGCGAATAACATCTTCAGGGGTATTGTTTACCAGCTTCTCTCTGAATTCCTTCAAGAATATCAGGCCGGGTTCCAAATACCGAACCCAGCTTCTCCGTATCGAGCGTTTTGCCCATGACTGAATCCAATCGCCTTTCCGTGAATTGTATCACTGCTTTTCAAAAAGATTGGGGGCTGAAAAATTGGGTGAAAGGAGAAGGAGAATTGTTTAGGAGTTGATTGTGGCGATCGGACATGCATAGGTCATCATATTTGCTGAAAGTGCGATAAGATAGCGATTCATGACGGGCGGGCGCTTATTAGTCAGGGACTGGCGCTAGTTTTGGCGTGTTACAGGCGCTGTTGTCAGACCTTTCAGGGGATGCTCTGCCCTATCAGGTGTTGACGTCAAAGTTGGACGGGGCGCTTCCCCGCGATACCCAACCCAGCCCAGCCTTATTCACCGACCTCGTGTGATACGAGCTGTCAGGTGCCGTAGTAAACAAACAATCTTTTGTCTCACAATATTGTCAATTCTGAATCACAATTATGGCGACTACGTTTCCGAATATCTACACGCTCCGCAAGGTTGCTGACACAGCAGCCAAAGCATGCGATATCTGCTACAAGTCGAGCACCTCAGTGCTAATCACACCTGATCAAAAGGTATGCGGGATACTAACACGAAAGCAAATACGGCTGATTCCTTTGTAAGCTCAAACTTATGTGATTGGTATGGTAGGATTTCTTCTTTGTTTGTCCGGTTCACCTCAAGGATCCGTACTTTTGCACGCCAAAGATTGATGAGGAGGCTGCGAAGAGAAAGAGGGAGAAGGAGTTAGAGGAGGAGAAGGAGAGGCTGAAGAAGGAGTATGAGGAGAAGCAGAAGAAGAAGAAAGAGAAAGAAGAGAAGAAGGAGGAAGAAAAGGATAAGGATAAGAAGGAAAAGGATGGGGATAAGGAGAAAGACAAGGAGGATAAAGATGAGAAGAAGGATGAAGACAATGTGAGTGAATATGTCAGTTTCTCTTCGCATGACTGACTTTAGTAGGACAAGGAAGACAAAACTCCCCCTCCTGAGGAAGAACCCCGTGTGTTTGAGCTGAAAACGTAAGTCGTTTATTCGCTCAGGAGGCAACATGCTGACAGAAACAGGGCGTTTTACCAGCAAAGATTGTTGAAGAAGCGGCAAGCCGAAGCTGCAAAAGCTGATCGGGAACGAGCATCAAAGCCTGGCTATTTCCCTTCTGTGCCTACTGATGCGCCCAGTCGATAGTAAGAGACGGTGATACTGGTGTTGGAGTTTGAAAAGAGGCTTTTGTGCGGCGGTTGTCATTGACTGACGTGCGACGAGCTGGGCTTGACTTGATATATTCATATTTCGATAGCTCGACGGATCCTGTGTTGAGATGTTTGGGTTTACGACAACTCTCGCGAATTGCTCGCGAATAAAGCCATTGGAATATCTTGGGATCGTAGGATATAATTTTTAGGATGTATTATGATATACTTATACACTTGTTGACTGGTTGTTCATTGAGAATTTTGAGACAACCGTTGACTACTTATTATGCCTCGGCCTTGCACACGATAAATCATCGCTTCAACTGGGTATGCTTCTCAATTGATCACACGAAAAGTCATCCAACTACCGGCCGCAAAGATCCAGAAATCTTCTCTCCATTCAGACGGACACCAGAAATGAAATCCTCCCTCAAGGTCGTTTTTCAGATAGTTCAGCACACTGCGGTGTTTCCCATCCGATCGGATCTGGAGCATCAGTACATTGTCGACGACGGGTCTTGGAGTTGGAACAAGGGGATACGCGTCAAATAGGATATCAGTGGTGAATTGAGAAACATGCGCCCTGCGAGATACCAATGAAAAGAGACCTCCTAGAAGGGGTTCTGCACATGGGGCGTAGAAGAATGTGGGAGTTAGTTGAGTCATATTGTCGAGACGTATTGTCTTGAAGTCTGTCGTTCGAGGCCAATCGAGCACGAGCTCCCAAATCCATTCAGGTTGCAAGCGAGGCCGAGGTACCTTTGGTGGTGTCGGAGTGTCCCAGGTCGGGAAACCAGGGTGATCTACACTTGCCCTCAGACAGCAGAGTCCATCCTACATTGGTCAGTGAACCATGTAAGCATGATATGCCTTGGTATACTACCTATACTGACTGACCTGAAAGTACGCTTGGATGTATTCAACCTCTTTCACGCTGGCGAGAACGTACTTCTTGAACCTCTGTCTGGAAGACTTCGGTGGATGAGGATGACTCTGAAGTCTCTCAATCTCGTAAATACCGTCCGAATCAAGAGTAATGCGTATACATTCAGGGTGTTTTAGTATTTCCCCGCAGACTGGTCGAGCGTCGTGGCGCTTCCAAGACTTAACGAACAAGAGTACACTGTGGTCAGGAGTTTACTCTCAGGGTCCGAGTTTAATGAAGGCTCGAAGTCCAATCTCTTTACTTGATTCCAGAAATAGGCATCTGGGCAGAAAGAATAGATCAGAGCAACAAGTTCCATAGGAAGCCCACCGAGGAGTGGAATGCCAGCAATCCCCGCTGCTTGTGATACAGTCAGTTGACTGGAACGTTGAGTAGTAGGAATCTCAAGATTTCTGGGAAAGAGTTCCATGTGGTCGAGTTTGCGCCACGACAAAGCTCTTCTGAAGCAGTTGATTTCGTCTTGCGTCCGAGGGGTTCTCTTGATAATGCTATGGTAACAGTACCTGTCTATGAAAGCAGATTTGTTTCCTGGGGCGGTCGCCATCAACATGGAGTGTCTCGAAAAAAGAAAAATGGTCCATTTTCCATCAGGATAAGGTTGACACGAGACTGCGGAGCTTTAGGTTGATTCCCTTAGGAAGTGTCCGCCAACTCACATCCATAGGCTACCTCTTCTGTATGTTCGATCAATGCATGGCATAGATCGCATCGAGTTCTACCAAAGATATTGGTCATTGTATCGATGGGAGCCACGCAACAGCTAGCTGGGGCCAAAAGTATGGTTTTGGTCACGAGGGATCAAGTGCTGGATGGATTCAGAATAAATATAGAGAAAAGCCTGGATGCTGTGTTGATGATGTACAAGTTTGGGTATGAATGGTGATGAGAAGAGAAAGGAGAAGAAAGCAATAACATGGTGAGAGAAGGGCATGTACTTGTTCCTGCCCCTGAAGTTCCTTGCAAAGGTAGAAGGTCCAATAATGGCTAGACCTTCTCACATATCAAGAACAATGTGCGTCAGGAGGAAGGTCACCCAGTACGTAAAAGACTGTAAGCTCATGATGATGGACGACTAAATTTTGAGGTACTCTTCGAAAACAGAGATATCCTTCTATATCAGCGTCAAACAAGCATCTTCTGGAGAAGGCATGCGACTCGGTCACAATCGAACCAATTCCAGGATATATACAAATTCGTTTGATAAACTGAAAGAGCATTCGATGTACCCCGCGATGGACTTGCTATCTGGTAACAGCTCTTGAACACGGTTGAGTGTGAGAGCTCGTGACGAGCACAGCCCTGTGTGTAGTTGCATTAAGGAGGCAAAGACGATGGTCGTGAACATCAGAGAGACTTGATTGACCTATCCATTTGAGGTTGCAGGCTCTAGCCGCTCTCCATCAACAGTCACATCTTTCGAGTCGAAAGGGGCTCTTCCAGTTATCTTAAGACCAAGCCCAACTTCGACACAAGCTATTGATGGGTGTGTGAATGTGAGAGATCGTTTATGAGTCCATGCAGAGGGCAAACACTCCAAATAGAAGCTTCTCGAATTGAAGTGCGATTGTTATCCGAATCCTTGTACTTTCTTAAGATCGGTCTAGTGAAGGACTTGAGGTGCTCAACACCACCAATGCTAAACTCCGTCTGAACGCCGCGGACGGACTTATAATTTGGCGGCCATTTTACTTCCTTCATAGCCTCACGAATCAGCAGATAATGTGTAAAGCTCAAGGCTGTTGATCTGTGTCTCTCTGTCATGCTCCCAAAAGGCTATACAGTACCTACTCCGTGGCATCCGAAGATCAGCTCAGGACTGAGTCTCGGGGGCAGGTAAGTATAACACATGGACGAGCACCAACGGCGATCTCAATAAGAAGATTGCAAGCAACACGAACCCGTCCATAGTGAGGATTGAGTGAAGGACACCGAAGGGTACAGTCACCTCTGCCATCTCTATGATATTCCATCATCGTGACTTACATGGTCATTACCCTGGACCACAGCACTCCAGGGACCCAATATTAACACTGCTTTTCTGCAAGTCTCTCTCTCATTCATCATCTAGCCATACCCAACCTAGTCAGAGACTGAACCCCAAACACCTCGCGTAATCAGTCCTCCCAGAAGCAGCATCATGATTGCTTATCCCTCAATCCTCCGAAGCATGCACATCAGCACGACCCGACAGTCTGGTAATAAACGGGCCGTTTTCAAGGCAAATTTCCCCCCTTCTGCAACCACATTGGAAAGAATACCCGTCCTTTCCGTGCTCTATTCTGCCTAAACCTCCGAAAGACAGGTGAAGCCAATACAATGTCACTCTTGTGACTGCTTTGGGTAGGCTCCTTGTTGATCAATATCCATTCACTTGCATAAGTTATCTCTTCTACGGCGCTCATTCCTGTTTCTGGTAGAGTCCTTCAAGGCTAGCCCTACCCAGCTGCATCATGCTTGCTTCAAAATGCTCCGGAGCCATAGAGCTAACTGGATATAATTCGGAGATGATCTACCTGTGGGTTTGCAATGCCTCGGTGGGTTCATGACGTTCTACCATGCTTGGCCCTGCTTGTAAGGGTGATTATGTCAAAAGTCCGTCCCTTGTCCTGCCTTACCGCCTGGCTCGAACTTCGAAGCCTGAAGTTCGATCGCAATACCCCCACAAGCTAAAAAGTTCAGGCATGTCACGGGGGAGAGGAGAGGGACCACGATCCCCTCACGACGGCGCGGCACGGCCTCGGTTTCCGGAACCAGCAGTGGGGTGCGTTTGTGGTCCCAAGGTTACATCCGTTCCGTGAGAAGGAGAAGAAGGGCAACACTGCCGGAGATTATTTAGGTAGAGACGGCACTGGTGCTGGGAGAGAGGGAGAGAGAGAGTTTCAAGTGGGAGGCAAAGCAGACCGACAGAGACACAAGTAAAATTAAGAGGCGACGGCGTAGCAGCATTGATAAGGAATGACAAACCAAACAAACTTCAGATAGAAAGTGTCACAACTGAACTCTGTGGTTAGTGGTGTTCAGTTGAATGCAACATGTACTGCCGTTCCGCGGACGGAATGGTCAAGGACGCGGCACTTTTAGACCAGGAACCACTTGCTAAAGTCGCATCCCGAGCTAAACTAGAGTGAAACTAATGATATGGAGAAACTATCGACGTCAGAAGAAGTTGGTCGGAAAACACACATAATACCCTCCGACGCAATCCGGCCCTCGGATGGAGGTCCTGGGAACGGTAACAACCTCCGTTCTAGAAGGTTTCTCGGCCGTGGACCCCAATTCTGATACTGAGGACGCAAAGGCATGATCTGATATCCATTACTTTAATCGTTTCTGTTTGTATTTTGTAGGAATTGCTTGTGAAAACATCCTATTACCGTTGACAGGTAGGGATCATGATCCTGCCCGGCCGATAATCTCCTTTACATGTGTTTATACGCCATAGCCAACAATTATGCCTCATTCTTTTTTCACTCGGCAAGTCTTGTGATATGTGGTTGATATGTGAAATCTCTAGTTTCACCTCAAACTTTTGTTAGATCAAGGTCCAGACTCTCTGTTGATACATTCATGGTTCACGGAACATGCCTTTCAGGTCAACGCAGTAGAGTGGATCAAATATTGAAGTCAATTGAAGTTTTGAGCCATCACTAAATAAAACCCACAATCCATAAAGCCTATCACGGTCTAGTCTAGGTCTAGTCTCTACCATCTTCCGCGACCAAGCTCTTGACAAGCGCGGAATTATACCGATAGTGCGGTGCTCGAGCCCTTTTCCACCAAAAAGCATAAACTGGAGCCTTATGAGAACGGACCTTCTCCTCAACAGCCCCAGCTTTTCCAACTCCACTGCATGTGATTGTCTCGAGTTAATTACCACCGGCCCTACACTAGCTATCTCCAGGTTTACACACAGTGCCGTATCAATATTTGCTCGCTGTGATGCTATAGAAGCAAGGATATAGCGTTTATGTGCCGAAACAAGCCTGGCCCGCATAAGCACCGAGGTGTCGCCCTGCACAAGGAGAAAAGTGCGTTTAAAACCAATCTGGAGAAACGAACATGGCCAATGAATCTTAAATCCCAAGACAGGAATAAGAAGCGGGAACCTCGACCCTCTCTCCCCTGCAGGGATTGCGTGGCCCAGCTGGGGACCAAGAGCAAAAACCCCTGGTATCAGGAGCCCAAAAACGGTATCATTCGAGAATATTTCTGGAAGCATTCCACTTTTGGTAGACGCTACGAAGGTGGGTGTGAGGTGTTTAATTCGTCCGTCTCTTTTTTCACCCCCTCATAATGTTGATCGTCAGGCTCTTATCATCCGTTATTATAGCTTCATCCTTCTGAAGGCAAGGTAATATAGCCTCAAAAGGTAGGTCAACCGCATGTAAGTCACCGCTTACCGTTATCGAGATTAGACATCGTTAGGTCCGAGGAAGCCGAAATGTCATTTATGTCATGACTGTGACTGTGTCATCGCAACAGCAAGGCCATATTCCCAGTTGAGGGCACATCACCCGACGTAACCTTAATTAACGTGGTTTCAGATAGAGGATCGCCCTCGCTAAAGCTCGTCGGACACTCAGTGTCAAAAAATGACCCCCCTCGGCACTTGACAGAGATAAGAAACGTCTCGAATAAATTGGAATTGGCAGAAGAAAAGGCCAGCCCTACGGATAACGTTTAGCGACGAGGCGACAAGCGTTCGACTCCTCGAGCATTGGCGCCGAGGATTAAATAAATCCTCAACGCGACAATGGGGCACAGTGAGTCTTTTTTCCCTATTTATCAATTGGAGGTGAACTCTGGCAGGGCTATGAGTCAAGAATAGCGGCGTAGCCCCCAAGTCCTACACTTGAATCCTGAGCCCTGCAGGATTCTGAGGGCGATCTGAGCATTTTTGGTCGAGATGTAAAAATAGCCCACCGTAAATATCCTCAATCTGATACAAGACATTAAGTTCAGGTATCGCAAACTGCCAAGAGAACTCTATGTGGAATAGCAAGACTTGGCAACATCAATAAAAAGAAAAGAAAGAACTTTTGAGGCTCACGGATTGCCGGATGAGCTGTGCAATAGCAAGCGTCGTACAACATCATCTCTGTGAGACATGTTGTGTTCAATAGTTGACTTGCTTAACAAGCAGCATCCCAGCTTAAACCCCGGGCTCTTGTTGAGGTTGATCATATTCTCAGGCCACTTGGCTTTTATTTCCGTGGCAATTCTCATGTGAAAGCGCCTGTACCATGTCGATTCTTGCAATGGCTCGTGGGAATATTGCTTTTTTCCCCGATGGCCTCATAACCCCACAGATCTTCCCGGCCCGCTGCAGCCCGTCAGCTTTCACATCTCAGCTACCGACATGTCGCCTGCTGCACCTAAGACACAAGAGAAAAAACAATAGGCAGAGCAGTCGTGATATACTCGGCACAAGACAACGCCCGTACAACATCCTCTCAGATGAGCAAGTACATGTGGACCGGTTGCAAGTTTCAGGCTTTCGTGCACTTGCACTGGCACACTCTCCAGTTGGAGGCCTTACGGCCTTACGGACTTAGAGACCAGACCACCTCGGAATTTCCGTCATCCGCGGAGCAGTTGGTGATCCGTTCTGCGGCGGTCGATCCCTAAGGCAAAGAAGCCGAGGGGGGCGCTGTGGAGTGATATCAACTTGGATAGGGCTGTGGGCATCCCCAAGTGTGTTGACGATTGGGTTATTTCTCCAAGGCCTTTGGGCCGAGATGTTCAATGAGGAAAAGGTCCGCTTCTCCATGCCAAGAGGGCATCGAGCTTTGTATTGGATGCTTCGGATGAGGAAGCTAGAGCGGCCGCTTGGCTGATCCGCTTTCACGATGAAGGGAGGGCGCCTGAAAAATGGATCGATGGGGGAGTGAATGTCGTTCTCTTCTCTGTGTCTGGTGATGCCTGTCAATAAGGCCCTTTCACCCTCCTGAGTGAGGCGATACTTCCCTTTCTAGGTCATCATGTAAGAGTCATGAATGAGGTCTCAAACTTGTTTGTACAAGTCAGCTGCCCACGAATGAAGAGCGGTGAGATGTCATCGTAAAACACCAATCCCAAGATGGTGAAGATCGAGAGTCAAGAGAAATGGAATCAGAGACAAGACTAAGCACATCTCCCATAATAACCACCCCTTCCCATACATATGATTACTATTTCCGTAGTAAGAGTTACGCGTCGCATGACCAAACCGACTACAATGCTCCAGCCCTAGATCAGACTCCGCAACACAAAAATGCAAGGCGCCAAGATGACAAAGACAAAAGTGCTTCTGACTATAGACGCGCGGTTCAATTTGTTTCACAGACTACTGATCAGCCACATGCCGTTCTGAGACTCAGATTGGATATCGTGGTAATTGATAGCCCACTTTTTAATCAATGGTGATGTTTCGATCATGGCTCGTTGAGCATGATTGTATTGGACGAGATGCGATGCTGATCATGTCACTGGAGACACTATCCCCTGAGATTCTGATGCAAGACTGCATATGTAATGATGCTCCGTGCCGGAGGTTACGGACCGGAGGCTACGGAACATACAGTGTATGTGTACTCTGTAGATAATCTCGTGCGGCCATATCTCCGGACTAATCAGCTCCAGAAACCGCCAAAATAGAAACAGTCTACCGACTCCTTGTATCAAACACGAAGTCGAGTGCAGTTGCTATTCAGGGTCTTGATGTTGGTTCTCAAAATGACTTGTAATCCGTTCAACGTTGTATTGCCACAGAGAACGCCAGGATATCAGCGGCGTCTTTAGATGTAGAGTTTTCGAGCCGCATTTGCCAAGAGTGCCTTCGTAGCCAATCCCGCCCTGATGCGCTGAAAGCCACTGCCTTGGAAATTCCAAAATGCCCTGTAGACGAAGGGATCTGTGCCGCGCCTCTCCCGCACCCGCAGGGCTGTGCTGCTACAGTTACAGGCTCGTTGAAGTCTTAGGTTTGAACCTCGTTCAGCTCGGTTTGCCCAACACGAAGCCGAAGAGTTTCGGTAGACGCCCTGTGAGGCAGAGAAAAAAGAGTTACGTGGACTGCCATAGTTTCGGACCTCTAAGACCAAGGGAATGACAGGGCCCTTTTGTTTTGGCAAAGAGATGAACCTCGGCAGCCCCACCGTTCAGACTTTCATGCTCCGTGATTGCCACTGGACTTGACTCAAAGGAGATAATATCCCGAGCATTATTGGTCAGGACGGATGTACGGATTTAGACAAGGCTTGAGACTGGTGAATTCAGGAGTAGGACAACTGAATTGCATGGCGTTTTACGGTGTTCAGAATTGTCAATTATGCCCAGAGTTGAGAGACTTCGTTCGGATACCACTTCCCGCGTGCTTGACTGACAGACAGTATGTACAATACCTCATGTGGGGCGTCAAAGGGCAGCATAGGACACTGTGGAACATGACACGATACCAAGAGAAATACTACAGTGTGTCAAACTCTCGTCGTGAGGAACAACAATAGTAGATCTGGAATATTAACGAAAACAACAATCATCACCGATTAATTAAGTCAATCAATGCAAGAAGGGTCTTGTGATGCCATGCCCTGCCATGGACTGCTGGTCGAGCTTGGATCTCGCATCTGTCAAAGTCAAGCCCTTCGGAATATCGCCCAGATATGTACCTTGCAAAGAGTGCTAAAACGCCACACTAACGTAGTGCTATCGAGATCGACAGTGGACATTTCACGGGTGTGAAATAAGGTGTTTGCTGCGCCTCGTTGAGTCGTCATCAGAGTTCTGAGTACTGTATCGATTCTCTACCAATTGTCGGTAAAACGACCAAGACAAGACAAGACCCAATCCTCTCTCCCACCGGCAGTAGCTCAGGGCGTCAATCTTGGAAAAACATTAGTCCAACTATCCCTTCCTGAAACCCCAACGTCGGCGGTGCAACATCAACAGGGCCCCTCCTCGTGCCCGCTTTCTGAAATCAAGGTGCTGACACCTCGCAGGGACTTACCGCTCGGCAGTTAGGGGCGCACCCAGATTTTGCTTAGCCCAGGCCTTTTGGTGTTGTTCGATAGGGCGATCCCGCACACGTCCTTGGCTGCTATACGAAAAGCCCACTGAAACAGGGTCGTATTTCTTGCTTTCTTTCTGCGCCTTGCTCATCCGAAACGGCAGCAGAGCGTCAAAACGGCAGTGCGTGACTGTAACGTCAGAGGCCAGCTCGTGACCTAGACCCGGGCGGCACAGGGCTGAACGAGGTCGTCATTGGCGCTTCAGGGTCTCAACATGATGCGAAGGGGTCAATGGTACAGTGCTAGTCTCAGATTCGGGAGGCCTGTCTATTGGTAATTTCGATTCACTGGCGGGCCCTTGGAGAGCGAAAACCCCTCCATTCATGGTAATAATGTGCGAAAAAACAAACTGCCATTGCTGTAAAGCCTGCAAAGTCTAAAACAAACAACCACATTACAGAATCTCCACCATTAACAATCGCATACGTCGCAACCCAATTTTACTGGAGCGGCACTCTTATGATACAGGAACCTAGAGGATAAGGTGTCAGCCGTGCAAAGACATGGCTGTTAGGTTTCGCCTGGCCTCCGCCTGTCAGTCTTTAATCTACCGAAGATTGACGGCCAGGGAGTGAGCGTGCAAAGGCGTGTGAAACCGGCGAACTGACTACCATATTCGTAATAGCCTAAAAGGGTCCGAGGGAATGGAGAGCTAAATGTTAGCAGAGAACGTCCCGTGTCCAAAAAGTCAATGGTCTCTGAGCGTCTGCCGGATAGTGGGAGAATTGCCGCTGCCGGGAGATGAAATGAGCGTGTACACATACACGTATTCTCCCCCAAGAATGGCTGAGCAGGATGACGAAAGGTGATGACGCTGAGGCTCAGGCGAAGGTTTGGGGGAGACGGAGATGAGTGGAAGCATGGAAGCATGGAAGCATGGAAGCATGGAAGCATGGAAGCATGGAAGCATGGAAGCACGAAAGAAGCAGGTACAGAACTGCCGAATGCCTGTCCCGGGCATCAGACCTTCTAATGAGAGAGTCAGAGAGAGAGAGCTAACAAAGTGAGGAGGTGAAGGTGTGGCACAAGCCGGTAAGTTCGGTAGCTTTGCAGCTAAAGGCGTTGGCCGTCTTTTGGCTTTCACACCCTCCATCGGGGCCTTCAAGTTTACCGAGAGCCCTTTGACTATTGCCTCTATGGCTCGACCTTGATTCTGCACTGCAAAACAAATACCAGTTTTGTAATTCCGCCGTGGGTCAATTTCTCATTTCCCCTGGCTTTGACGGTCTTGGAATTACCGCCGTCTTCTTGGCTATAAAGTAGATCACCGCCTGATTTGGATTGAGATTGACCGAGCTTTTCTCCACGTTCGGCAGATGCATGTAAGTATTTGCTATTTTATTATCCGTCGCTAACAATAGATTGTAACGTTGCGTTATCCTCGACTATAATGACAAGAGAGAGAGAATACAAGCGAATATCATTTTTGCCTCCTGTTGCTGTGACGTGTTGGCTGTGCAGTACATATCTTGGCAGTACAAATCTCCTCACACCACCAAGACAGCGCCAAGACTGCAATCCCATGGTAGGGCTGAGAGCCAAAAAAAAGCCGCTAACTTGCCCTGTCGTAGGCGCCGCCAGTCAAATCACCCGCGGCCGAGGTCCGAAAAGGCGTGGCGCGTGTACGAACCAGCCACGAGGGTACGCGGGTACTCTCCCTCTCCCCACTTGGTCAAAACTTAATTCTCCCACGCCCAGACCAAAGAGACCTGGACCTAGAAGTCCACGACTCAGTGCAACACAACAGAACACAGCTTGCGTTACAATAGAAGTTAGGGATACTGTAGGGCTTAGTATAATACCGGTAGGTGAGGTGCAGAGCGGAGTTAGGGACCTTTTACCGCCAATTTCCATCCATTATCTCTCGAAGGCGCGAACTCTAGACAGGGACGATCTTCATGTGCCGGGTTGGTAATCATCTTGTAATCCTCATTAACTTGATGTAGCTGAATTTGCGAAACTTGTTGTATTCCAAACAAGGTAACCCAGCTACCACCACCAGATTCAACCTGCAGTTTCGTAACACGTTGATCGTAAACAAGAATCGGTCCTGCTCCAAGGACAGGACCACGACTCCATCCTCAACACCACGTACACATGCAGACCCTTACCTTGGACAAACAATGCCTTGGACAGCAGCAGCAGCAGCAGCAGCAGAAGCAGTTGGTTGATGCCTTGAGAGGGGTCACAGCCAAACTGCCTGCCTCTTCTGGAATGTCGTGCACCCGACGGATTGGATTTGCTCCTCACGGCGAGGGAGGATCAATTATCAGGAGGAACCAAGCCAGAATGGGTTCATCAGAAGGTCGTATCGAACCGTCGAGCGCTATGCTTTCGCTATCCGCGTGCAGGGACCAGGCCACGACGACTAACACGGACGTCTAAGTGGGGGACATGACCACCAAGGCATTCCCACCACGTCCGTCCGTGTTGGCTCACCTTTTTTCTCTGGGCAGAGGGATACGATCCCGAACGAGTAAGTCTGAGTATGCAAGATGCTGATACTAGCTGTTTGGCTTGATGGATACTGTACTAGATAGAAACTATGGTCTAGGAAGCCGAATTGCTTGTTAATGCTAGTGGGTGGAGGCCGCCGTGCTCAGATCCCTTCATAAATGCCTTAGGATCTGGCATTTGAGGGTCAGTTTTTTAGAAGGAGTAAAGATTCATGAGGGAACCTAATGAGCCAAGCATCATGAAGGAAGTGACTCGCTAAAAAATGATGAGATGCCAATGAGGATTGAAGGATGAAACTAGACTCTACTAGCTAGGGCTGGAAGCATCTTGACAGCAGCCACAAACTTGAATTGCGTAAACGCACCAAGCAGATGAGCAGAATCAATGACGGACACACGCGCACGCACGCATACTGCAAGAATTGCCTGTTGTCTATGCCTATCTAAGTTTGTAACCGCTTTCTCCTCGTGTGCTTTGCTTGTCTGTCGCATGTCGTCAGGCGATCCCTATTGAGGGAGATATCATTCAAGGGGGATCCGCTTGGGATGATCCTGGCACGTTAGGCAAGATCTCCAAACTTCTTTACCCGCGGGGTTTTATCGATGGAGAACATTTCGTAATTCACTTGCAATCCTGAGAGATAGTACGTTTACGTTTACGTACGTTTGCAGCAATTGCCCGAGAAAGGATGTCACTACGAGGTGGGCTCTTATTCCCGTTTGCTCTAAAATGACATTTCGTCTGTTGCAAACTGCTTGCTCGGCGTGGCTTCATGTCCAGTGAGACTAGCACAGCGACATCTCATGTCATAGCGGCTGTGCCTAGCTTTTCCTGAGTTTGGCAGGTTGCACGAGAGATGGGGCAAAAAAGCGTATTTGCAAACGTCCTGTATTCTCTTTCGTGCGGTTCTCAAAATTGGGCTTTTGTCGATACTGCTGATCTTGGGTTGAATCAACGTAGTCGAGTCATTTACCCCGTATCTTCCATGCCATCGGTCGCTGACCAAGGAATGAGAAATGAAATGCTCCTACTGACCGCTGAGCCTCAATATTCGAAGTCAGGTCGTTCTTGGCATTGCTTTTGAGGCTGGAATGTGCCAATGACAATGAGATAAAAGGTTTCGCTCCAAGTCGCGACCGTTGACTGAGCACCGTCTGTACCGTATTAACGCAAATAGGTTCAGACTCTAGCAATTTGGCCGTGGCGCACGTGGGTAAGGGGAAAGCCCCTACCGGCCGGCCACGAGGTTGATGACGAAGCGGCATAGAGGAATGACGGCGTATTAGAGCCAAGGCGACTCCAAGCCACAATACTCATACAGCGAAAGAGGAGAAGCCCAAACGTAGAATGCCCTGCTCTGCCGTAATCTGCGAGGTGTTATTCGAATCACAACTGCCGTTGGCAAAGTGTATTATACGGCCAAGGCGAAATATCCATGGGTTCTTTCTGGCTGTTGGTGGGTTTGAGGCTAGGAATAGCTGCGGGAGGCGGACGGGATGCACTTGAGTGACCAGTGAGCATTGCAGGTGAGAGAAGCGGAAGCGGAAGCAAAAAAGAAGCGAGCCGGCAACGGAGCAGGGAAGAAGCCTGTCCTGTACTGCAATGTCGTAGGGCGTGATTCAGTGAATGTGAAGCATATCGTGCAGATGCTACCACCCACGGCTGTTTCTATGAATATGGATCATGGTCGTCGACGTCAACATCAAGAGCAAGCAAGCAGGATTGGATGGACAAATGTGCGTATAGCAATACCGATTCAGTGGATAGGTTGGGTCGCGCAGGTGAGCAAGGGTTCATGACTCCATCTCAAAGGTGAGAGAGGTAAGGTAAGGTCAGATACTGTACATTGGCCGACAGCCAAGATCTGGTACACTGCTAGATCAACACCCTCAAGGCGTCCAACAACGCTCCATTGACTGCCCTGCCTTACACCCCTCTCCCCCGCGGTAGGCTAACCTCCAGCGACTTGTACTCCGCCCACACCCAAGTGCCCAGTCCAGCCCTCCAGGGCAGAGAGAGCAGCGCAGGGCTACAGGGCAAGGTGGTATTCTGATGGAGCCCATCTCAAACGAGAGTCCGTAGGGCAGGGCAAGCAAAGACCTCTCAGGAGCACCGTCGGAGCAGGGGTAACCCCCTGTAGACGACTTGCGGGACCCTTTTCTGGTCGACGACAATAGCGGAACGCAGAGCCAGATTGTGCCGCACCCCCTTGTTCTGCTCCTCTTGTCTGTACGGAGGACCAAATGAGAGACAGTTGGGAAAAGGTAAGCAGCTGGACTCCTCAGTAAGACGATTCTCAGCGTTCAGAGAAGTTGAGTGTAATACGGCGTTTTATGTGAGAGCCAACAAGTGGAGGAGCTATCACGTCACCTTTTTTTGTTTTGCTTCTAGAGATGCAGCCCATCATGCTCTTGACAATGGGAGCTAACGAATCTGTGGGTGATTTGAACTGACAGTTGTTGGTTGCACATGCAAGCCCATGGATGAATTGGATAGGATCCTTTGGCATGCCACTGCACACCCGTTCCGTCCCTGTGCCTCAATAACTGTGGTGTAGAGAAAACGCACTGATGCTACGATACAAGGGACGGATATGCAGCTCCATCTTGAGCAAGCGAACGGGTGACGATGGCATGGCATGGCATGTCTGGCAGTTGACAGAAGAGTCTTGGTAGGTAGAGAGAGTCTCGTTAACAAAAAGAAAGACGTTGATATCGCGCTCGTCTTGGCTTCGTCTTTTGGTCATAGTAGCTGGTGGATGTCCTCACACCCCCCTTCATCGGCAAATGTTCACTCCCCCCGTCTTGTTGCTCATGCTCCCAACTCTTCTTCCCTTCAGCTTGTATCTAGTTCCCCTCCGTCACATCTTATTACTACTTTCGAGTAGTTCAAGAACGGGAATAAGCTGTCAAGACAAAATGAGGCGTGCAGATATCGTCATTGTTACCGCCACATTCTCTTTACGTTGCGTTGTAAGGCAAGGTAGGGTTGCCTTTCAAATCTCCATAGCTTGCCTTGCTCTGCCATTTTGCACTCCCAGGCCCCATCTTCAGCCCTCCCCCTTCTGTACCGTACCCTACCAGCTGGTAGCCTAGTTCAGACTCCCCCCTAAAACTCCACCCCCGTAGGCGTATCTACAGGGGTTCTCGACAGCGGTTGCCGACGCCAGGAACAGTGAGTGTAACAGCGCCAGAGCGTCAACGTCAACGCTGGATCTCCCATTAACCTGAGGTGCGGTGCTGTGCTTGATGCGCAAGGTGCAGATTGAACTTAACCGCTTTGCCTCCCACCTTCCTTTTCTCATCCGATTCTTCTATACCACATCCCGCACTTGTTCGTTCTTCATATTGGATCTGTTTTCTTCTACTTTTTCATTCTTCTCTTCTATCTACGACCAATAAATATATACTCTCAAATAAACAACGGCATTCCTCCACTTCCCAACAGCATCCCCGATCCGCTCTGTCATTCGTCGACCTTTTTTTTTGCTACGGCATTGGTGGACGCGGCCCCAGCTGCACCAGGTTCTGCAAACCACCTATTGTGTCTTGGAGACTGACCAGACGGATACCCCGAAGCCATCATCGCCACCATACAACCACCCCGTAACACCCTAGCACCAACAGCATCGCTTGTTTATTTCGGTCGGATCTTCAAAGTATAAAAAAAAAAAAAAGGAGGCCGCAACCGGGGAACAGAAAAGAGGTCATCAACAGTTTAACCGAGAAACCGTTACCTCTCGACAACCGTCTATTCTATGACGGATTAGTCTCGGGCCTATGTCATCCTAGCTTCAGCCTCCCTTGAACTTCAGCTGTCATTGTCTTGCTTCTGCTCCATCTTCAGCTAGAGTCATCCCAACTGCCAAGCTTCCCAATTTCACAACAGCAACATGGCCTTTCCTCTCCAATATAGAGAGCCTGCTCCGGCTCTCCCGAGCATTATAGTCCCTACCTCAGGTGACCGTTTTCGAAGCCACGCAAGTCATCACCACGAATTGCCTTTTAGTGGGAGCCCTGCCATGTCAATACCCGGCATGCCACCAAGAAACGACGTTCCTCCACCACTACCTCCTCCTCGATATCCCGGCTTCGATCAACCTAGTGCTCTGGCTGAAAGTATGAGGGAAAAGCGCGAATATGCTCATGGCTCTTTTGCAAGTGGTTACGGAAGCATGAACTCATCATATCATGAAGATCGCCCGAGCTACCAGCGAAGAAGCAACACAGGCGCCTTCGGCGAACGAGATGAAGGTTATGCCAGTTACTCATCTACAGATAGGTATGGCTTATAATGCACCTCGCATTGGTGCAATTCAAGCTTTCAATAGCTTGATAAATACTTTGGATCAATGTACTAACATTGTATACCCACAGGTCCCGAGAATCTGTTCCCAGTGGCTTTGGCCGCCTACACAACCATTTTCAATTCCAGTCCCCTGCCGATATACATGGAGATACCCTCAAGAAGAAGCTTGACCAAACTCGTCCTTTAGAAAAGTCACCACCTCGACCACTTCTTAGCTCATCAGCCAACGAGCTCCTCTCACGAAGACCTTCAGCGGAAGGTCGATTCCCTCCAGCCCTCAGTGTTCCAGTACAAGTACAGCTTCCCATCCACTCCCGAGGGATTCTAGGCTCTCCCGCAAGGTTGACCGACACGCCGATCCACTCCGCCATCTCTCCACGAAGCACACCCTTTTGTCATGGTGATAGGTCACCAAATGATAGCTCCGATATCGATCGTTCACCTCGAACACGAACAAAGAGGAATAACAGCGACGATGCCACTTCAACAAATAGCTATGACTTCACTGGAGCAGAGGATATGGAGATGGAAGAGGGACAATCACTCAAGCGACTACACATTGACGATGCTTATGTGCCAGGCGGTCAAAAGAGACGGGCGGCCAGTCCTAATGATGAGCACATGCTTGGCATGCCAGATATGTCTCGACGCCGTGACATGAGCTCACGCGGATCTCCTCAAGGTCCATACACCTCGCTTCCTCGAGGTGCTACTATGCCTTCAGTCTCAACTTCACGATCCAACTCATACATCTCCAACATGTCAATGTCGATACATCCTGCTAGTCTTGCGACTGCCAATTCATTCGGTCGACGCTCACCTGTGGGCCCCTCTCCTGGTGGCATCTCACCTACATCTTGCAATTCACCTTACACAACTCCCGTATCACTCAACCCAAGCCCTCGAACCTCCATCTCTGGCCGGGGATCAATTCACTCTAGGACCGTTTCGGGTGCTAGCACACGTAAGATCACCGAGGTGCAGAAGCCTGGCGGAACTAAAGTGCAAGGCTTCTTCATGTGCGAATGTTGCCCCAAGAAGCCCAAGAGGTTCGAGACGATTGAGGAACTCAAGTAAGTTAGATTTCACGCTCAGCAGCCCCACTTCAGATGAGGCTGCGTGAGATTATAGGACTCGTCGCATATGTTTCAATGCTAACCAACAATTAGCGCTCACGAGGCTGAAAAGCAATATGAGTGTTCGTTCTGCGGCAATCGTTTCAAGAACAAGAACGAGGCAGAGCGCCACCAGAACTCACTCCACGTGCGCCGTCATTCATGGTCATGCTCAGCTCTCTCCGGATACGATAGGGCTTTCCATGATTCTACCAACAGACCTGGCGAAGCTGACACCTGCGGGTACTGCGGCGAAGAATTCACACGATCTGGACGTGGCCCTGGTACAGGTGCCTTGAGTGGTGGTAATGCGCCTCGGCACGCCACGGACCAGGACTGGGATGAGCGTATCAGACACCTGCAGGAAGTGCACAAGTTCCGAGAGTGCAACTCGTCCAAAAAGTTCTTCAGAGCGGATCACTTCAGACAGCACCTCAAGCACAGCCACGCGGGCACCAGTGGAAAGTGGACCAACATGCTGGAGAATGCCTGTATGTTGGAGGAAGACCCAACTCCCCGGTAAATCGACACAGTACAGTACAGGTTCGGCCGCGGATGGGCACCAGAAAGACCTACAGGTTCGGCCGCTAAATGACGAGTCAATGCCCAAGCGTTGGTGGGTGTTGTTGATTCAAGATAAGTGGAGGATCAGTCGGAAGAGGGCGGGGTACGAAACTGGAATCGCTGGCGCCCAGAGAAAGGAAAAGGATCAGTGGGTCAGAATCCATGGAGCTTCCGTTTGAAGATCAGCATCGCAACACTGGCCCAGAAATCGATCAGCGTTTTGCAGTCATCGAGCCGTTGGGATGTTTGGAAACAACAAGCCGGCGGCAATTGTACGACGTTCCGCCCGCAACAGACCACCAGCTATCTAAACAGTATCTGAACTGGCAAGGCATACGACAGACGCGGAGAAAACTCTGTATCGCGTGGGCGGATTGCCGCATGATGCAGATGCGGCAGGTCCAAAACGAATCAAGATGCCGCTCCAATGCAGCCGTTGATCTCTTCGGATCAATTGGGGTATTCCGCATGCACCTAACGCGCGTATGGATGCGGTTGTCCGCACCTATCCATTGGGCTGCCTCTAGGGCTGAAGCACGAATGTGGCAGTGCTGTCGGAAGGGAGGGACAACGGCCAAATACTACCCTGGCATGTTCCGTTGCATCTACGAATATTGCAACAGCGTTTTAACGTTTTACCGGCAGCTCTAAGCGACATGGAATCATTGTCTGTGTGCGGACTCGCACTTCTGGTGGCCAATCAACCATGGCTTTCTGATCCAGGGTTCAGGTGTAAGGAGGCTTATTGCCCGACAAACCTGAAATGCACATGGCGAAATGAGTTTGACGATGGATGAAAAGCAGGCGATGGCACAAATGACAAATGAGAAGATGCAGGCCTGGGGCCATGCGTCTGTGGATGCGCTACTTTCTCACTGGGCTGGAGATCCCTGCCGACAACCCAGTCACGGATGAGCTACACGACTGCCGGAGTTTGGTAATGGAACGGAGTACATAACATACAAGAGGAGATTCATGGCAGAAAAAGCCCAGGCGTTGTCTTTAGAGGTTAGCACTTCAGCTAATGCTCCCAACAAGCGAGCGAGGATGCCCGGTAAGTGAAATGGGGAGGACAAAGGCTTCGCTTCGTATACATATTAGCTGGCACAGCTTGATGCTGATGTCGCATGCATCATCTTATGGGTCACGGTACAAAAAGGTTCAATCATGGTAAAGGTCACGGTTCATTGGCGCAGCATTGGGACACATGGCATTGTTTATTATTTGAGATTTCAGGTTAGGGACATGTCAGACTCGGTCATGTAGATATAAAGTAGTCTGACAAGATAAAAATTGCAGTTCGAATTCTTAATACTCCTGTTGTCTCTGCTGTGTTCTGTTCTGTTCAACCATTGTGACGCGATGCACCAGCCAGTTGCAGTTTGTGAAACATAGCGTACCCAAGACAGAGGTTGCGGCCGTTGCAGGGACTGAGAAAAGACGGCACATCCAATTTCTTTGTAAGGCTTAGTTGCAAAGATCTGCGAGGCTTTTCAAAGGGCATTCATTCATCAAGCCTGAACATCAGAATTGAATGCAGAGTTGCCTCGGGCACCGGCAAGTCCATTATCAGACAAGAACACCGCGGAATTGAAGCGCATACTACCCCCATTTGGGCAATTCGTCTCGCGTAAAATTGTCTGTCTGTTCAGCTGAAGGGTCTAAAAGTTCAGCTGGCTGGGTTTGACGCTTCTAACACCACCCTCGACGCGGAATTGAAATCGATCACGTGGTCTTTCGTATAAATGCGCTGTTCGGGGACGTGCTGTCTGGGGAGCTACGAGGTACATACCATTCGTGGGATAGTTGATGTGTTGTTTGACGGAAATAGATGAGACGATGGTTGCTTTGAATTGATGATGGGATTTGAGAAAGTGTGGCTGGTGAGAAGCTGCAGATAAAGTGTGGCGTTAGATGGTATGGCGGGGTAAATCGATGTGGCGCAGTAGTTAATGTGGAAGGAGGGGCAAAAAGATGGAAAAGTTGTGGAAGTCATGATTCACACCGAGGTTGAAGCTTAATTTATTTTACTTCCTCGGTTTCGAATTTCGTTTGACTGATCTATAAAAACCACTTTCTGTTGACTGCAGATTCTGACATTGTACTTGAAATACCAACAGCTACGAAGCCATCTAAGAATATCCAGACCAACATTGCAACTTGCGACAGGCGCACAATCTGGCAGACAATTACGCAAACGCCGATCAGGCATACAAGGTTGTCATATCGAAGGACAACCAGGAGGACGATTCAAAGCCGCAGCAGTGGGAGGAATTTGGCCACAAATTTGAACCTGGAGAGCTTGAACTTCTCAAGCAAAGTATCGCCCAAATGGCTCTCAGCAGGATCGACGGCCAGGATGAGCTATTCGTCGGAGGGTAGGTCTCTCTCACCACTAAACAATTTACGGACATGCAGTGCTAATTATTTTCCAGACTCTGGGCTTTGCGCCGCTCAGACTCGCTGACGGATCGTCGCATCACGCATGTCCTCTCCCTCGTCCCATTCGACATATCAAGCCTCAAAAACTTCAAGGACGAACCATGGATCGACTACGGAAAAGACCTACAACACCAAGTTATTGACATTGACGATGTGGAGGACGCTGACTTGCTGATTGAGCTGCCCAAGGCTGTCAGATTCATCGAGGAAGGTCTAGGCGCGAGCTGGCTTGCGAAGGATGAGGAGGATGGGGGCGTCTCGTTAGAGAAGGGTGTCGAGGACCTCGATATTGGAGAAAAGAAGAGGAAGAAGAAGGGAGGCGTCTTTGTTCACTGTGCGGCTGGAAAGTCGAGATCTGTTTCGGCGGTTATTGCTTACTTGCTTAGGCGATATCCAAGCCGTTTCGACCCCAACATCACGCCGACTGCCATTTCGGATCCGACCCACTCGGTTCCCCAGACTGAAGACGAGCGTTCGAGAAAGGATACCGCTAAAGAGGCTGTTCATGCTGCACTTACGTTTGTGCGCCGAACTCGACCCATGGCTGAACCTAACGAGGGCTTCATGGAGCAATTAGCCTTGTGGTGGGAGATGGGTTGCCCGGACGATGTTGAAGGACACCCTGTCTATCAGCGGTGGGCTTACAAGCGTGAAATCGACGAGAACCTTGCCGTAGGCCAGGCACCGACGAGGCTTCGTTTCGAGGATGAAGAGACCCAGCCTCGTGATGACTCGGGTCTTAGTCTACGATGTAAGAAGTGCCGTCGAACTTTGGTCACGGCCCCGTTCATTGTGGAGCACAAGCCATCTGACAAGAAGTCCTCGGCGTCTACATGCCAGCATCACTTTGTCGAACCACTTAGTTGGATGCGCGGGGTCCTTGAACAGGGAGAGCTCAACGGAAGACTATTATGTCCCAATGCAAAGTGTGGCGCTGGTGTAGGCCGGTACGACTGGAAGGGCTTTCGGTGCTCCTGCGGCGGATGGGTGACGCCGGCGTTCTCGCTACAGAAGGCGAGAGTCGACGACGTCGTCAAGCGGCCGGCGACTCAGAGCATGGGGATCCGGATGCCGCCCGGGTTAGCTCCACGGAGCGGAAACTTGTGAAGACAGGTAAGGGCGGAATTACTACCAAGCCAATACTACACAAGAGCGCCACATAAACACCGATTAAGGACCATGTTACCGATCCGTGCCTTGAGAGACCCGGCCTCCGCGGAGCCGTTGTTATGTCCGGTGCTTAAGGCATGCCGTATCCTGCTTGACAGGTCCGTCTGGACATGGAGCTTTGCCCTTCTCGAGATACATTCCGCTCTGGCATGCTGCATCTCTCAAGACGAGCGAGCCACTGGGAGAGGAGGAGCAACAGCCGGCGGGGTACTGGGCGGGATCACAAGCCCTAGGGCTTACAGGGCGTGAGGTGTGCGCTGTGGAAGGGAGAAGAGAAAGTGTGTCTTGGTGCATTTTGCATCTCGTCGTGGATAAGCCGGTAGACTCGGCTTGCATGAAGAGGGGATCTTTGCAGAGCAGATGGTTCCTGGGAGACCAAGTCCGACGGTGAGAAAAGGGAGTCCGAGTTCGGGGTCCAGTGAAGACCCAAGGCATCAGCACTAGACCTCGCTGGAGTGTCGTATCACCTTCTAGCTGTCCGAGATCAGACCAACATCCAAACAGAAGAAAGAGTATCATGCGCACGCCTCTGTTAATACATACAATAGAGCCCTTCAGCCCTGCATGAGCAGATCCTTCGATTGTTTTGCTCCATGATTCGACGTCTTGTTGTCTTGATCCCATGCGGATCTTGTTCTCCATAATTGCTCTACTTTCAACTATCTAATCTAATCGAGGCAATTCAGATGACAGCCCTAGCTCAAATCCTTCTATATGGGCCGGCGTCTTACATAGCTCGATCCACCGCGGAATTCCGACATAGCCCAGCCACTAACTGACTATAGGGCTGATCCCAGGATTCAAAACCATGAAAAAAGAAAACAAAAGAAGAAATACAGACAATCACGAAACGTGAATACGCCGCGCTTACTGATATACACCGTTCGCCTTGGTCTGAAACCCACATCGGGCGTAAGCCAGTCAGCACCACGCCTTGACCTTGGTTGAAGGATTCGCACTCCAACCTTGGATGCGAGCTTGTATAGCGGGTACATTTGTCCAAAGAGCCTTTTCACCTATCGCCATTTGATCTATGATGTGTCAAGGCGGAGAAAAAAGAAGACAGCGCTGTCTTGGCGGTTCCGCTTACGCCCACGCCCGGCGATTGCCCTTTGGGGTATATGGTTCATTTTTTGTCTTACCAGCACCATTTCAGCCCTTTGAGGATTGTATTTAGCCCTATTTGTGTGTAAAGTTGAGTTATCTAAATGCCATGCATGGCGGGTATAGCTTCGAGGTTGGTCATAGCTCCCCTTGTCTATTCTCATGACGTCTTTGCTCGCATCTTGTCACCGCTTTTGAACTCGAGTTTATTGATCATGAGGGAGTGATACTGGATAGTACGGACTAGTTTGCTGGGAACTAGTTAGAAACTATCTACCCGCAGCGTGCCTCATCGACGGGTGCATCTTACTGCATGACACGTTTTCCCCGTCTTGGGTTAGAGTGTGCGTTGACAACGAATGTTATACGCGGGAGTTTTGGGAGATGTAACGGTGCGAGCATAGCAAACGAAGGAATATGAACTATACCTCGGACTTGTTTGTGAACTGACCATTTGAAAGTCAGCCCTATCTTGTGGCCTGCCCAGACAAAGCTATTCCAGCAAGACCTAGAACAAGGGCAGAGTAGCACTCATCTACCAACTCTACCAAGGGAGGGCGTGGTATAGACCGTTTAGTTCGTCTCTCACACCCCCTGAAAAGGATACCTGCTCGTCTGACAGCATACAAGTACCCAAGCTGCGAAGTTCGTCTGTCTATCCCCGAAGGGAAAGGCACGCGTTTTTCTGACTGCAACCCCAACCCACCGGAAGGATTTGCAGCCGTTTGGACCCCTTCGATGGGGGGAGAGATCTTCGGGAAGTCTTTTTCCTGGGTCTTCGTTTTTGTTGGTTCGCTCGCTGTCAACACCCTCGGCATTCCCGATTTATGAAACCTGGCAGCATGAAACTTGATGGGAGCGTTCATAGAAACATAGAAACTCTATTTTGAGAGGGCAGCTACTGCATGGTGTCATACCTCCGTTGCCGATGATTCGGTCTGTGTGGTTGTATTGTATGGTATGGTATGGGAGCTAGTTTTGCTGTGGCTCTTGTTGTTGCGCGATCACTGTGACGAGCCCAAGCCGTCGGTACTTGGCGTAGACCGCTTTCTCACAGTGAATAGAATATCTTGGAGAGTCACATGTCTTGTTTTGCATGTCTCATGTCAGCCCTATAATCACGTTGTGGAGGATCTCGGACTCGGGGACTACAAGTAACGGACTGAAAGACCACAATTCTGTGGCTTTTTACCAAGGAAAAAAGAAGTGACGCTATTCTATAATCATGTCATTGCATGCGACGGCATCTAGGATGATTCAGGTACTTGCAGGAGTAGTGCTTTCAATGCATGTCACTCCCCTCAACCTTTCGATCATCAGGTATATCTGCAGTCATCACCTAGACAAACCATTCCTCTCTATACTATTGAATTACAAATAATAACATGATTCTAAATTCTTATTCTGAGCTTGATGAATCCTCTGGCTCGCTCTTCGCTCTTCGCGGTGAAGCTTCTGTATCTCGGATCCGAATCACTCAAGGTCGCCGAGTCTATACGCTTACACCTGAGAGTTACATGCCGTAATTCTGCGGAGATTCTCACAAGGATGTAAGCTGTCATAAATCGTCACTTTGACACCGCTTCAAGATGGCTTTTCTTTACTTTCCGCGCGGACGAGCCATTGTCGAGAGGTCACGATACCCCCTCCATTGTAACTCGACGATAACTGATCAATCAGACCTCGAGACAAGCGAGCATCACATCACCATTATCACCACAGTCTTGAACTTGTATGCCCTCTGAGTGGGAGTTGTCGCGGCTCTCCCAGCTCTTTGGTTTCCAAGCCCAAAGATGTAAGCACTAAATAGCACAGGCGCCCCGCACCCTGAGGGTCACATCCCATGGCTTTTTTTGCTATCCTATCCTGTCAGACGTTTTAGAATGCGAGATCAGTACAAGAATCCCATGTCGTGTGTTTACTAGCATCGGGCGAGATGTGTGTGTGCGGGTGCACTCCGTACGTCGAGACCAATCATCTCAGCGTTGGTATGCATGGTAAACTTGAAGACCAATGCAGCTGTTTCAACAAAAGGGCATAATCGCCGGCATAATGGCGCGCCAAGATTGGATGTTCTTTGCACTTGTGGCTTGCGTCGTAACGAGACCGAACGGTTGGAAGGTTAGCGTCGTGAAGTCGGAGTTTACGGTTCACTAGTAAATCCGTGACATGACATGACTTACCTAAATAGGAAGCCAGTTATGGGTAGTTAGTTGAATTACCTGATTGATATGTAATCGAGAAATCTCTGTAGTTTGTGGAGAGTGGCTTGAGGACGATAATAGTGTGTTGGCAAGCGATCAAACCAGGGCTCAAAGGACGCCAATTCTGACGAAGAAGTTGAGATGAGAGGCTTGACTAAGTTATTACAAAGTATTGGAAATATAGCCCGGTTAATTATAGGACAGCAGGTAGCAAAATTGCCACTGAGATGCGCAGGGTTGTCAATGTAACGAGTGTCAAAGATGTGAGACATTACCTGAAGACCGCATATTCGCCTTCACATGGAACGTTTCTTCTCGTGTAAGATATGAAGAAACCCGGGTCAATTCAGTCGGGATACTCATCAAATCATAATGTGAATTTGTTCGTGATGTTGGCATTACTATCTTGACGTTGTACTTCTGGCCGTGATGATGATACCGATGGACGGTGCGGTGACCATTACTGTGATGTCCCCTTTCCAGAGTCCTTGATCTTATATGTTGAAGACGCCAGTATCGTCTCTCCATGGCCTGAGGTTGATTTGTCAGTTGTTTGCAGGCTTCGTTATGCTCTCCTCGCAAGAAGTCATAGCAACACTCTGCTTGCTGGCTACAGTCCTCAATGTGGATTACATAGACCGCTGAGTATTACCTTATTCGAGAGTAATTTTTGAAAAGTCTTGATCAATGTGATTTGATAGAATCGCGCTGCTGATTTGGGATCTCATAACATCGAATGGAAAGGCACTGCTTCTTCAAGCATAAGCGGCATCTGAAAACATAAGATGTTCAATACTCGAGGCATGAGACTGACTCTCGAGTGAATGGACACTCCTGTGTTGAGCTTCAATAGAGACGGGCAAGTTGAGTCCTGATGATAGGACCATGATCCACCAGGTTTTCGATGGTAATGAGAAAATACCCGGACATGAAGTCATCACCGTTGCCTCTTACGTCGATTTAATATGTAGCCATTCAAATGTGAGTAAAAAGTCCTCGTAACAGCCTGTCCAAGCAGCTGTGTTGGGTCACAGATCCGATGCTAGAACACAGAGGGAACTCAGCCAAATCTTAACGGGATTCAAGTTTCGATCCTTCCATTATGGCAGAACTATTAGACAATCACGTCTCTTCTTTATCTCTCGGTGGTCTTTGACTCACTGGCTGAGGCGGCAATAAGAACTCACCATCGTGTTACTCGACTATGACGCTGGCGATACCATCACAAGTCGGCAGCAAGCTGGTGAAGTTCGAGTGGTAGACTCTTGCGAAACCGCCTCTAAACTTCTCTCTTGAACTGGCTGTCATTACTTAGATGTTCAGAGGTGACGCCTGCCTGAGTATGTGAATACCTTATGCCAACAGTAACTCTTGGGCTTGAGTTATTACATGTGAGTGATAGACACGAGACAAGCTAAAGATGATGATGGCAGAATGAACTGTAGATTATCGCAACCCAAGCGTGTATTTATGCAATCCGAATACCGACCTGTCTATAATTCCCAAATCCCACACAAAATGAAATACTCAGATGCACCGATATGAACAATACGCCATCCCATTCATTCATGCCCATCCAGATTCACTACTTCTTCCAAATCCTTCATTGCATCTTCCCTCCAGTTCTCCCTCCCTTTACTGCCACAAAGCCCTAGGAAAGATCGCTATACTAGAAATCGAAGAGCTCAAAGAAATCTAAGACCAAAGGCAAGAGCAACACCGCCCAAAAAGCCAAAGCACAGAACAACAAGGTCCGATTGCGACGCCGCCGATCTTTCTCCAAGTCCTCCTTCCGCAAAATACCGTCCATCTCAGAACGGAGGCGAGCGACCTCTTCGCCGAGCCCAAGAGCCACCTCCTCGAGGCGAGCCTTTAGCTTGTTGGTGGTGCCCTCTGCCCGGGCTGAGGCCACATCCAGCTGCCACTGCTGGACATTGCGCGGGTCAAGGACGACGATGTCGTCGGTGATTGAGTTTTTGGTGCCGCTTGGGGCGAAGCGGATTGCGTTCTTTGTGTTGTAAAGGGCCTCTGAAGGGGAGGTGGGAGAGTAGTGAGACATGATGAGTAGGTGACTTGTGTGAGTTCGTGGTATGAAAACTTGAGTTGACTTGGTTTGCTCTTGTCTTGTGTGCTGAAGTGAGGAAGTCGTGTGAGAGGTCTGCAGAGGTTGTTTTGTTTTTGACTTGACTGTTGAGGAGAAGACGTTGTGTTGAAGAAACCGAGTTAGCGATCACGACTGGTATTTATACTCCCCAGAATAACTTCAATGAGGCAATCAAGTGAATGTGATGTATCGCTTGCTGGCTGCTCCTATCTAAACTTCTGGAAGGAATCCTGTCGTTTCTTTGTTCGTAGACATTCACCGCCAGACGAAAGCCTGGCTTTCAAGGGACATCTGGACTCAACAGCAAGAGATAAAGGATAAGAAAGGCAAGTGAGGCATAAAAAAGCATGATTGTGAAGAATCATCGCGGGCAGCTGCGTAATTGTAGTAAGCTGCGGTAGTGACGGTGAAAGATGGTTCCATGTTTTTACCCAGAGAACAAAGAATTGTGACGCAAAAGGAATGAAGATTCAGCATCATACTACCAATAACAATCCATTTTTCATCGATAAATTTACCATTAGAGACAGAACTGGCAGGCTGAAGCTATTAAATATTTCTTTTGCGTGTATCGGTTGGCAAAACTGCATATTTGCCATCAACTTACGCTTGTTTTGAGGGAGCTCTTTGACGAAGTTATCATCCCACCATTTCCTCTCGCAAGAGAAGGCAAGAAAACTTGGGACCTTTTACCTAAGTGATGAAAAGACTTAGGTGGTTTAGTATAGCTTGAGACGAGAGAGAAAACAATGAGTTCATTGTGTATGTCTTGATGCAACTCTGGGCTGAGAATGGCCTGGGTCTTTGAAGTGATAGCTCAGCCCGTCATTTTCTTCAAGGATAGCATGCAGTCAAATCTGCGTTCAACAGCATGGGGCTTCGCCATAGATTCTGTTCTTCATAGTCTCCCTGAGGCTGACCTAGAGACGAAGGCTTGCATAAGCGACCTTTGTCTCGCTGTGCTCCCACTTTCAGATATGTGTTTGCGTCGCTTCAAAGGCCTTCCGACCAGGGACATCGTGAATGACATCAATCCACATAACTTCCCTCACTCGCTCCCGGACCTCCTCCCAGCTCTGTCGTCCAGCCAAACTGTTTATCGACTGTACAAGCCAATCTTCACTGCTGTCAAAGACAATGATAGACCCTACCACAAGAAGCCAAAGCTTGATGTTGGCGGTGGCCTCCCCTTGCACAGGCGTTGCCTGAATGGCATCGCGGAACTGTCGACTGAACGAGTCGGACTTTAGTTTCGTGCCCTGTATTTGCAAGAAGATGGTTGACTCATAAGCAAGAAGTCCAATACGTAGCGCCTCCTGTATCGGCGCTGGATCTTGCGAAAAGTCTAGTTGTAAAAGTCGATACTGAATTGACAGCATGATCTCCTGGAATGCTTCAGGTTTGAGCTTCTTGGCACTCGGCGAGTATCTGTTAGCCAGGGCGGAAAAGTCTCGAAGATCTTTGAAAGTGTTTTGTAATCTCCAGTCCCAGCTGTAGTAGATGTTCATAAAGTCCAGAGATGGTTCTTGAATCTCGAAGGAACAGGCCACGGTTCCAAAGGCTTCTAGTAGAGGCTCCCATGCTGGTTTGCCGTTGTAGATCTCGGGTTTGCAGCCGTTTTTGATGGACCATCCGAGGTCGACACTGACATGATGTTAGCGGTAGGTGGCCTCAGGGAGCAGACAACTTCTGATGTTGAGGCAGGGTGCCAAAGCAATCTAGTCTAAAGTTATGATAAGATATGGTAAGTTTACCTAAGTCTTTTTGTCACTTAGACAAAAGGTTATAAAGACTTAGGTAAACTTTTCTTGCATCCCCTTGACTGGGAGGCAGAACTCACCGGCAGAGTTTGATCTGTAGTTGCCGATTATGTGTATACCCTTGCAGACCACCTCTCATTTTAACGATTCGTCGAAGGCCATTAGAGTGAGCTTCAAAGGCCTGGGCATCCTCCATCGCATCTGCCATCATAGCCAGCGATATGATCGTCGCGGTAGTTGCATCCTCGACTTGTTTGGCAGGGTCTTGCAACCTTTCTTGCAGGAGCCTGATGGTATGTCGAAGGCGATTTCGTGTTGCCGCCGAGAACTCTCCGCCCCATCCAGTCTCGTATTTCCCACGGCCAAGTAACGACTGCATATTGATAAGATCTTGAAAGGCGCTGACCATAAAACAGATGCAGTGCAGGTATGCCGGATCTTCTAGCAGCCAGCGGAACCAGCATACCTTGTCGGTGTCGGGATCGAAACACCATTCTGCGGGATACATTGTCTCCTTGATGGTAGTAAGGACTACGACAATCAGCTCCATCGTGTACAACAGGGGGAGAACCTTACATCTATAAATATAATACCTCGAAATTTTATCAAGGGGCGTAGCAAAAGTAAAGAGATCCAGATCAGGCGGGGGCTTGACTAGTTGCGCCATAAGAGAAGGCGACTCAACCCAAGCTCTGTCTTGGCGAGCATGTGTATGGCCAACAGTCCACATGACATCTGTGCAGCGGGTGATCGCCAGGGGTGCAGGGCGCTCTAGTTCCTCCACATCTTCGTGAGCTCCGGGGAGAGCATCGACTCTAACGTCCAGTATTGGGTGTTTTGGGGGTGACTTTTTTGTGTTCTTGCCGCGCATTACATGGCTGCGGATGAACTTGCGAGACTCAGGTGCTGGTTTGCCCACTGGGCCTGAAGAGACGAACTCGAACTTTTTGGCTGTACTTGATCAGCACTACTGACTGTAATGAAGCCCATCATTTGTAATCCGGGGATAACTAACGACCCTGTTGACGAGACTTTCGAGTTCGTGGCTTGGCCCGTACTGGGAGTGATTCGGGGATGGGGACTGGTTGTAAGAATGGTTCCAGCATGATGACTCGGATATAGACAAAGGTATCCTCTTTCAAACCGATAACTGCAATAACACTGCGATCCGTCGAATGAAGCTTAGAGTGATGAGTAAAGAGTTGAGTTGAGTTGAGATGAAATGAGATTGTTAACTCTTTACGGAAAGCAATCGAGTTTCTGGGGAGGACCTGTCAGCATCATCTTGCCAAGACACGATTGTTTTCCTATTTCGGTTAGAGCACAGGGCTTAGTGTCGGGTTGGCGACTGAGCCCAAGGCCGATCGCAGCTCAAAGAGGCTGACAGAATCATCTAATCACAGAGCATACTGCATACAGGTTAACCTGCCGCCTCTATTTAGTCTGCCTATCGCCCTAATGTTCGTCCGAGATGCATCTGCCCCGCTTCCTCGATCGTACTCAAGCCAACGCTCGCGGGCGTTGAGACCGTGTCCGAACGTCGAATAGGACGCAGACAAGTTCAAAGAGGCCCGCAAATACAATGCTTCTTTCGATCCTTCCAGAGATATACTCTTGGCATGCAATCTATTGATTTCCTAAAGCGGTTCCCAATCTGCCTTTGCCTAGAGATGTTGTCGTCAACGATGGCTTGCAATACCTCAAAACATGATAGAGTTGAGAACTGTTTCCCTTTTTCGGTTTATTCGCGAATATTTGCTTTATATCCATGATGTTTAGCGTAGTTTTAAAATATATAAAAGAGATGAATGTCTACGTCTTTGAATCATGCTCAGAACATCACAATCAATACAATCATCAGCTAGAACAACAACAAAGCTACCAAACTTCAACTTTCATCACTCTTACTATCACACTTCTCATAATCCACAATAAATACCCACGCAATGGCTCCCAAGTCTCTTGAACTCACCCCAGATGACTACCGCTTCTTCCGCTCCCAAACCACCAAGCCCGTCCCAATCCCCAAGGGCATTTCTCTCTCCAACAGCACCATCATCATCACCGGCGCAAACACCGGCATTGGCTATGGCGCTGCAGAGCAGTTTCTCGCCATGAACCTCAAGCGTCTCATCATCGCTGTCCGAAGTGTCTCCAAGGGTGAAGCCGCCGCAGCAACACTCCGCGCCAAGCATCCCAGTGCCGACATCCTCGTCTGGCAGGTCGACATGAACACATACAAGAGCGTTCAAGACTTTGCCAAGAAGTGCGAGACTCTTGATCGCATTGATCTTGTCATTCTCAACGCTGGTATACAAATGACAAAGTTTGAACTTAGTCCTGAGGGTCATGAGGTTTCTTATCAGGTCAACTATCTCTCTACCGTTCTTCTCGCCACACTGCTCCTCCCTACCCTCAAGCAGAAAGCTCCAGCCGGTCAACCAGGACATCTCTCAATCGTCAACTCGGGCACAGCCCTGATGGCTGACTTCCCTAACGCCAAAGACGAGAACGTTATGGAATTCTTCGACAAGGAAGCTTTTTTCCAAGGCGGGGTGAATCCCCTTCCTACATATTCTAGAACCAAGGCCCTCGCACACTTCTGGATCGTCAAGCTGGCTGAGCGCGTCAAAGCCGAGGATGTGATTGTCAACCTCGTTGATCCAGGTCTAGTCGGCGGAACCAGCCTGACACGAGGTCAGGGAAACATCATCATTCAATACATCTTTGCTTTTGTCAACTGGATTGCTGCTCGGAGCATCAAGAACGGAGCCAGTACATTTGTGCAAGCTGGTGTTGTCATGGGCAAGGAGACTCATGGATCTTATATCATGGATTGGAGGATTCACCAGTAAGTTCGGCGATTCAATCCAGATGCTGTCAGTCACTAATGGTTGGTAGTTATACCAAGTTCTTGTACACAAAAGAGGGTAAGGCCTTTATGGATAAGGTCTGGTACGAGACGAATAAGCTGCTATCCTTTGCCGATATCGACGGTATCCTGAACTCACTTTGAGGGACGAAGCACTGTGTCTTTTGAAGGAGTTCCAAGGGTTTTTATTATTTCGTTGGGTATAAGCGGGACTGGCCATCTGGGAACATAGACTGATAGACTAATAATTAATCTCCTTACTTTGTTATCACCTCCGACTATAGGCCAATGAGTAGAGTCGACCAACATGCACATAAACTATTCTAGACCAGATATTCTGGACTATACAAGATTCGAGTTTCTCTCTGGAACGGAATGCGGGCGCCTTCTTCGACATGCTCGTTATCCTCCGATGCCATACGCAGACATCGAACTATAAGTGATGCAAACGTAAGATGGAGCCAGACACTATTCATCTCAGTATCTACGGCACTGCACAGTATGCTCCATTAAAATAAGAATTATCTGACATCAAATAAAAATATCTTGACACAAGCTTATTATTAGTCTTCTGACCCTTTGTGTAATTGATGGTGTCCAATGTATACGTGGTTGGGTGATGTGAGGTTGGATAAAGCTACCCACCCTATACCACATGAGTCAGCTCCACTGGAACCAATGCTGATCTGTCGACACACTAAAAGATCTACAACCAGGTCTTGGATGACTATCGCCAAGAATACTGTCATGTCAGTCGGCATGGCCTTGTGGTGCCGTAGCCGTACAGTACCATGCCATGCCATCCACGGGCGCACATACGATGCAGCTCGTACCCCACACGATCACGACAGTTTGTGAACAAACAAACAATTGAAAGTCGTGCCGAGACCCGTGTTCTTTTTGAAGTTGTTGATGATCAGTGCAAGGAGACCAATGAGGAGCAAGGGGCATGTTTCGTTGATGTTACAAGTGGAAAGGGAACTGTAGATTTCCTTGGGTGGCTTGATGCCGGGTAATCGGCGTGAGAGAGAGACAGGACAGCGAGCGACACTCACTGTGAGAGCTGCAGAACTTAAGTGAGAGGAGAGGACAGCGCCGAGACGAAACAGGCCGGTAGCCGTGCCGTCAGTTCCGAGGAGGTACGTACCCGAGATGTCTTTGATCACGACACAACAACAAACACGTCAAGAACATATGAAATGAGGAAGATGAGATATCATCAATTGAATCTCTAACCATTCAAAATAATAGATTACTTGAGATTGATCATATTCAGTCACCCTCAAACGGAGTGGCCGTGTAGTTTGCAGGTGATGATGGTGGTGGCTGTTCCACTTTGACGATAGCGCCAAGACATGGAGAAGGGGACCAACCAGGAGCCAAGGGGTAGTGACTGATTCCTCCCGCCTCATTCGCAGCCATTGCCAAGTCTGTCTTGTCTTGTCTCGTCTTGTCTTTTAAGATCAAGGAATAGATCAATAGAATGGACACAGTGGACAGTAGAGACACTAAAGCCAAGACAAGACAGAAATATAGTGAGTAGTAGATGGCCAACGTTAGAGAGACACTGCCCTGCTGCTTGAGCCTTGATGTACCTATATCTCTCAGTGACAGAGTGATACTCGGCAACTATCTTCTGCCGTCTTTGCCGTTGGGTTGCTTGCTTTTGGACTACGGCTCCCTAGTTCCGAGCCCGAGCCTTTTTTTGGGGGGTTCTTTGCAAGCCCAAGCGCCCCGGCTCGTGTCTCTCCCGACCAATCAGATCCCATCTACAGTCTGCCAGTTCTCCACCGAAAATCCTGACCTGCCCTGTCTTGGGTCTGTCCAGGTCCCGCCACTCCCCTAACGCTCCGTCTCTTCTCACTGTAACTCTCTTTCACTTCAGGGCCCTTGCTTCTGGTCTCTAGTCCAATTGCTTTGCGAATCTCGTCCATCCCGTCATTTCCATTTCGCTCACTCTCCCTCACGCTTGACTTGGCTCTTTGCCGGACTCCGATCCTCTCCTCCTCTTTTCTTCGTCACCTGTTTCGTAACCTTCACAGGCTTTTCTCCTCATCCTGGGCTTCGCTTCGCCTTTTTTCGCTGCTGGGTATTCGTTTTACCTTCCTTTCGCGATACCTGCCAGCTGAGAGTTATCTACCGACGGCAGCGCCACGCGTACCTTGTTCCACTTGTCTAGACTCGACTCGACTCTCGATCCGACCACCCACGCAACGTGCCTCGTCTTGACTGCGCTAGAATACCTACTTTTTACCACTCACTTCACCCGTGGTAATCGTATTCAATACCGGCTCCCCCCCGTTTTCCTTCATCTGCGAGCCTTGTTCCGTCGCGCCGTCTCGTCACTCTTTCGACCACCACAGTCGCCTCAAATCACCAACACTTGGAATTCCTTGACACGATTCGAATTACCGCATCAACGTTTGTCGCTTGACCATCATCATCGCCTCAGTCAATTCTTCCGTTCGCGCAATCGACTAAAGACCCATAAAGAGCGACCCCAGGTCGAGGGACTTTGGTACGGCTATTGAGATTGGTGGAATTCAAGATCCATTGCCTAAAGGAGGCCTTTGGCCATGGCCGATAACGAGAAGAGGGTTTCCACAGGAGTGGCTCAAGAGATCCCTCTTGACCCATTGCCTCCGGCTCAACACAATGTCGCCAGCGATTCATCATCCGAGTTTGACGAGGTGAGTTTAGTCACATTGTCTTGCTTTGCGCTGCTTGTTTCATTTGAACGCGAACCTACTACGGATCAATTAGACTGACACATAGGACCTCAACAGTCTTTCTCCTACGATCAGGATGACATGCCCGACTTTCAAACCACCGAGCAGGACCTTCACGTCACCGAAGATGACCTGCTCGAGGCTCGCGAACTGGCCTCAAAGTACACACTAGAAGATGTGCGCCACATCATGGCTCGCGTTTATCGCATCCACGAGAAGGATCCCAACTTCCCGCTTGTAGTTATCCAGAAGATCAAGGCCTTCCTCGAGAACAATGAACTCTTTACAAATCCCGAGAAGCACGAGAGTCTGGTGCAGGAGATGAAACTCGAGGCTGCTCTCATTACAAATAACAGCCCCTATGCCGAAGTTCGTGCCGTCGTCGAGAACAAGGATGATACTTCCATTCCTTCATCAACCATTCGAAGTTGGACAATCGGTCTCGTCTTTTCAATGCTTCTTGCTTTCACCAATCAGCTTTTCGATATTCGCCAACCTGCCATTCGCATCATGGCCAATGTCGCTCAGCTGCTCTCATATCCAATTGGCAAAGGTTTCGAAAGGTGGCTTCCTGACTATGGCATCACTCTCTTCGGTGTGCGCCATTCCCTGAACCCAGGTCCCTTTTCCAAGAAGGAGCATATGCTTATCACCATCATGGCCAACGTTGCGTATAACACTCCCTACACGAACCTGATTATCTGGGTCCAGTATCTGCCCCAGTACTTCAACCAGCCATATGCCTCCCACTTCGCCTACCAGATCTTGATCGCGCTGAGCACTAACTTCATTGGCTATGGAATGGCTGGTGTTTGCCGTCGCTTCCTCGTTTATCCCTCGTACTGCGTCTGGCCTGCGTCTCTGGTTACTATTGCGCTCAACTCGGCTTTTCATACCGACAACAATTCCGTTGTACAAGGTCCCTTTGGCAAGATTTGGCGCGTTTCTCGTATCAAGTTCTTCTATGTCATGTTCGGTGCTATGTTTGTCTGGTTTTGGTTCCCCAACTACATCTGGACCTCGCTCTCCAACTTCAGCTGGATGTCCTGGATTGATCCCTATAACCGCGATCTTAACACCATCACCGGTTTCAACAATGGCCTTGGCATCAACCCATTCCCAACCTGGGATTGGAACGTTCTCCTCTGGGATTCTGCTGACCCGCTCATGGTTCCTTTCTTCAGTACTTTCAACCGATTTGTTGGCGCTTTCATCTCCATGTGGGTGGTTCTCGGCCTCTGGTACACCAACATCTACAACACAGGATATCTTCCCATCAACACCAACCGTGTCTACGACCGATGGGGCGAGCTGTACAACGTCACTCGAGCTATCAACGACCGAGGACTCTTTGATGCCAAGAAATACGCCGACTACTCTCCTCCCTTCTTGGGCGCTGGAAACGTCGTCATCTACATCTTCTTCTTCGGTATTTACACTTCGACCCTTACCTATGCTCTTCTGTTCCATCGACGCGAAATTGTTACTGGCTTCAAGGGTCTTTTCAACAGCATGAGGAGGAAGAAGAACCGCGCGGAGGAGGTTCACGATCTCGATGTTCACACTCGTCTCATGAAGGCTTACCGTGAAGTTCCTGAGTGGTGGTACATGATTTGCCTTGTTTGTGCTATCGCATTTGGTATTTCTGGTATTGCTGGCTGGGACACCCACACTTCACCTGGTGTCATTTTCTACGGTCTTGCACTTTGCATTGTGTTCGTCATTCCCGTCGGCATCATCAAGGCCATGACTGGTATCGAGGTCACTCTGACAGTTCTCGCTGAGTTTATTGGAGGTTCTTTCGTTGAAGGCAATGCCCTGGCCATGAACTACTTCAAGTCTTTCGGCTACGTCACCTGCGCCCACGCTGTCATGTTCTCCAATGATCTCAAGCTTGCTCATTACGTCAAGATTCCTCCTCGACACACTTTCTTCGCGCAGATCATCGCTACTTTCATCAGCACCTTTGTTTGCGTTGGTGTTCTCAACTTCCAGATGACCCAGATCGAAGGAGTCTGTACCGAGGATGCCCGTTGGAAGATGACTTGCCCCAGTGTCAACACCTTCTTCACCGCTTCAGTTCTCTGGGGTACAGTTGGGCCTAGCAAGATCTTTGGAAAGAACGGTCTCTACACCGAGGTCTTGATCGGTTTCCCTCTGGGTGTCGTGGTCGTTCTGGCTGTCTGGGCTATCAACAAGAGGTTCCCCAACTGGACCTGGACAAGACAGATCCACCCCGTGGCCATCATGTATGGAGGTATTGTTTGGGCTCCCTACAACATGTCGTACGTCTGGCCCTCGGTACCCATTGCGTACTTTTCCTGGATTTATCTCAAGTCGCGCTACCTCGGCTTGTGGTCTAAAGTAAGTTCCTCTATCATCAGAGACTCTCAAACCAGTACTAACAACAGCAGTACAACTTCGTGCTCTCTGCGGCCTGGTCCTGCGGTATCGCCATTGCAGGCATCATCATCTTCTTCTCCCTCCAGCTTGAAGGCACCGAGTTCAACTGGTGGGGCAACACAGTTGGCTATGTGGGATGCGAGGACAACGCCTGTCCTCTTCAACCTCTCGAGGGCACGGATTACTTCGGTCCTCGCGAGGGTGAATTCCACTAGCCGCCTCGACTGGGGCATCATGATGAGATGATTTGGCGCAATGTATATGGGATTTGAGCGTGCGTTTTTTTGTATTGGGACATTTTTGAATTACCTGGAAGATTTATATACCCCGGTTGCATTGGCATAGAGATTGTCTGTTGGATCAGATATTGTATAAAAAAACCAAGAGGTTGTAGTCAAGGACAATTTGTTTGCAAGTTTTGGTGTTTGGCATGTGATATAGTGAAGCCGGGGATTAGCATGGTGTTAGCTGAATCAGTTCGTTTGATCAAGTCTGCAATTTGGGCTCATTTACTCGTACAGCCATGGGTGTTCACAAGCGAGCAGGAGTTGGTTCAATGGGTATCCTTCATTATTAGCTACATATTACCAAAACTAAGAATCAAGACATTATCATCATTATCCATCAGCCTCAACAGGCATAGCGCTACATAAGAAATCACAATGAGTGTATCATCTCGGTGACCTGCTTCCAAACGGTGACCGCCCTCTCATGGGTAGTTCAAACATACTTCCCCATGTCGACACCCTCCGTCCTGGACTCACTGGACTAACAGGGCTCATCAAACTTCCTTCTTCAACTGTTCTCCACGATGATCCTCCGCTACTTCGTCTATCGCCGAGAACAGGACCACCGTCGAGTTCATACATTGGACCGCTTGGACTAACGGGTGTATCTGAAGACCCAATTTCAGGTATGACGATTGTTGGGATGGGCGAGAGGACTTGAACGGGTGCTTCTGGTACTGTCTCTGGGATAACGGGAACAGGCTCATCGTCCGAGTGCGCCGTTGAAGGACGCTTATTCTTGATCCAGCTGCTCTTTAGACTTAGCATGCTATTTCTGTTCTTGAGATTTCGTAGCCCGTTGCGAAGTGCTGTTGTCGTTGAACGCTCAGGGCCGGACTTCGACTTTGGACGAAGCAGAGATCCAGAGTCTGATTTGGGAGGGAGAAGACGTGTTACGAGCTCCAGTTGAGAGTGCATGCTTGGATGGGCGAGGACGTCTTCTAGTGTGATGCTGACGGGGAGGACGTTGTTGAGTTCAGCTGTGAGGGTGTGTGCGGGAAGAATGCAGCCAGAGATAGCGTAGAATGGTGTCGTGGGGATTTTGTCCTTTGGGATACTCGTAGAAGAGGGTTTGATGACTTTGTCCCAGGCCTTGACGATAGAGACTTGAAGATCCTTGCGTTGAGACGCATCAAGAGATTCGACTGGTGGACCTTGAGGGGGTTGTTTCGCAGGTAAGGGGATCTGCCTCTGCGCTCTGGAAATCTCATCTGACGAGTGAACCATCGGCTGATGAATCGTCTCAGGATGCGTGATAGTCTCCCACGCCGCAACAAGCAAACTCAAACAATTCTGAACAAACGATGCAGTAAGCCGTTCCTCAGAATACTTAATCTCCAGAACAACACAATCATTCGCTTCGATACTCGATCTTACAAAAAGATCTGGAAAGTCCCTCGTCCACGCTTCTACCATCCTGTACGTAAACGTCGCACCGTCGATATTCATCGTCGACGATCCATCTTGCGGACCCGGGACGTGGTGTTGTACAACAGTGCTGAAGCGTGTGCAAGCGCGCCAGTTTGTGCATTTGTTGATGAGTTCTTGGAACCCGAATGTTTCGAAGCGCGAGTGTGATTGGCGCTGGAGTTGGATGCAGTTCATGAGATCGAGGGGTGTGCTGTGACTGGAAGGGAATTGGACTCGTACAGGGAGGATGTTTGTCATGGGACCGACGATATCGGGGGTTGAAGTGTGGATTACTTCGCCGAAGAGAACGTCGTGGGAGGATGAGAGTGTTGAGAGAACGATGGCCCATGATGCTTTTAGCGCTGCGTCGGGAGTCATGCCGTAGGAGGATAGATGGCCTAGGGAAGTTGTATGTTTTACGGTTCGAATTTCAGACAGAGACGCCGGAGCAACGGGGCGTGTGTGAGCGATGACTTTTGTCATCTTTGCATTCTCAAGTTGAACATTCCAGTATTCTAGACCTTGAGCACGCGTTACTCGTGAAGCGCGCGTGTAGTCAAGATACGAAGATCTCGGCACATCAGTCGTATCGTCTCCTTCGTAGAGAGAAGTAAGTTCGTGGACGAGTAAATGAGCTGCTACATCGTCGATCTGAGATGCACTCAGACGAATGACTAGACATCCTTGTTGCTCTGCATTCAAGAATGTAAAGTTCGTGACAGGTGTCGTTGGGTCAAAAGATAGTGATTGATGCTCCTTGATGAGATTCTGCGTGACTTCTTCAAGAGAGCCTGTACTGCAGGAAATGGTTGAGAACGGGGGCTTGAAAGAAGCGCAGTGGACTTGATACACGGTATGTAAGTGCGAAATGAACGCTACGTTGAGAATAGCATGCATGTCGCTCAGGCCTTTACAAGCTGTCTCGAGACGCGATGCATCGATTGGGCCGTTGAAACGAAGCGCGAGACAGATTATATCTGCACGGCTTGGAAACATTCCTAGTTCAAGAGCACGAACTTGTTGGGAAGACGCTTCAGCAAAGTCGAGAACATCAGGTGAGGAAACTCCAAGTTGCGGCGCGATGACCTCCTTGACGAATTTCGTGTCAATCTTCCTTGCGACTTGTTTTCGAGCTGAGGGTTTTCTCGTAGAAGACTCAGCAGAACGGCATATCTCGGTAAGTGACCGTTCACCCAATAGATCAGATAGTGAGATGTAAACACCACTTTTTCGAGCTGTGATGACGAGATGAGCAGCGAGGTACTTATTCCCACCGACTGAGGAAAAAGTACTTGTGCCTTTCACAGCAGAAACAGAAATACCAAGGGTATTTGCCCACATTTCTCGCATCATTTCCTCAGGGCCTGTGAGGGGAAGAGGTTTTTGCGAGAGAGTTACACGTTGGATTTCTCCTGGGTTAGGAACGTGTGACATGAGCAGAACATCGTGCGTCGAGAGATTAGCGACCATGCGTTGGAGTTTTCGCCGGTTGACTTTTAGAGACGTTGACATGGGAAAAGCTCTAACGGGGATAAAGACGGCGGGGATAGAGTGTCGTGGAAGACGGGGTGTGTTGGACGTTGGGTTCTCGAGGGATGCTTCAAACATCTTCTTAGCGATGTAAGTACGTTCCCGAGTCTCAGGGGTGAGGGTGTGAAGGTTCTCATTTGGTTGCATAGCATGACCGAGTTGAAGAAACGCAGCTAGCAAAGGACCTGTGTCGCGCATGGTGACTGAGTCAACGACTACATCGATGCCCTGGCCTAGACAGCGGCGCATGAGTTGCTCGACTTGCGCGACGTCGACCATTAGACCTGCGACTCTGACCTCGTCTCGAACGCTGGAGATGAACTGAACGTTTCCGTCGTCGAGATAGCGTACACAATGTCCTGTCTTGAGATATCGAGGTCTCTGTCGTTCGCCCTCCAGATCTGGTGCAACGAGAGGCCTGTCTAGTGCAAAGCGATGCGGCGTGACGAGAGGACTGTCGATGGCCAATTCACCAATCGCACCGACAGGCATGAGCTTCTTGTGATTATCAGGATTAAGAACCCAAAAACGACCCGTGACTGGTGGTGTAATGACGTCCAAACTGTTATCCTTCTCAACTTCGGTTACTGAAATACCGAGAGGACAAATATCCGGTGCGCCATACGCAAGAAGAATATCATGATCTTCCAGCCACGGCATGTACGTATCAGGATCAAGTTTTCTTGTTCGAAAGCACAGCGTTCTCAAACTCGGTACCGAATCTGGATGGATGCTCCTTGCGATAAGACTCGTCATGTACGACCACGTAACATCCATTCGAGCCATAGCACTCGCGATGTCGTTACTTCGTTCGTGCGCTGAGGGAATACAGACACAACCGCCGTGAACTAACGTTCCGAGAATTTCCACCAGGGAGATGTCGACATTGAAGGCTGAGAGTTGAAGAACACGACTTTCGCTGTTGAGCTTCAACGCTGGTCCTTGCGCAAAGAACGCAGAGAGTAATGAAGCGTGCGTGAAGAAAATACTCCTCGATTTCTTGGGCGTGACGAACACACATGCTGCATGGTCAGGACTTGCCTCTTGGCCCATCGTCGAAAGATACGGTGTTAGCATCGCAAAGAATGTATCATTCACGATGACAAGATTGATCGCCAACGAACTCAAATCCTTCCAAGCCGTCTCAGTCGCCAGAACGATGTGCGGATTGAGATAATCAATAGTCGATTTCACTGTACTGGCATCCTGCGAATCCAATGCTGCAAAGGAAGCACCAGCTGAAAGAACAGCGAGGATGATCACAGGCGCCCAATGGTTCTTTTCGAGAACGACGGGGACTATAGTTCCTGGTCCGACGCCGAGATTGACGAGGTATGTTTTTAGTCGTGAGACGAGCGTTGAGAGTTGAGCGTATGTTATGTCGCCGTCCCAGGAACAGACAGCTTCTGCGTCTGGACGAAGAAGACTATGCTGAAGAATAATATCGTGAAGACAGGATGAGATTTTCTGAGATTGGGTGGTCCAGTCTTGAACGACGAGTTGAGCGTAGTCCCTATCTGTAAGAAGATCTGTCTCCACGATGAGTTTTTGGGGTGTCGTGAGGATTTGCGTGAGTGCTGAGTGAAAACTATTCATAACACTCTGAATATGAGAAGTTGAAAGATGTCGAGATGTAAAATTAACGTGCAACCGGTCGTTGATAAACATAAGCGTAAGCGACACATCACAATCCGTCTTGCGCCCAGATGTCAAAGGCGATGTTATCAACTCATCGCCCGCGACGAGATTGTTCTCCTCATGAAAGTAAAGACAGGTGTTAAATAGCATCTTATCCTTAAACCCCAACGCATGCTGAACTTCAGAAATGGTGAGATTATCATGCTTTCTCGCATTAGCATACCCTTCACCCGCGACAGCAAGACACTGTCCCAAAGAAGCAGAAGGCGGCAGTTCGACATAACACGGTAGAATGGTCGCGAAACTCCCGACGAGTTCTTCAATCCCACAAAGGAGTTGTTCATCGCGCGCGGAGAATTGATACCCAAAAGTAACAGCGTCCATGCCGACAAAGGCACGAAGGACAAGAGCCCAGGCAAGTTGAAAGACAGCTTGGGCGTGGACTTGGTTCTGCTGGCAGAACATGCGCATTTGCATGGTGGGAATGTCGAGATCAAAAGGGACGGTTTGGAACTTATCCTTGTTGTTTGTTGATAGGGGCGGGAAGATACATGGTCTCGCGTAGGAAAGGCTCGTTTTCCAAACTTCGAGACTGTAAGCTGTATCGATGGAGGCTACTTGGTGGAGATATGTATTGTGAAGCGATGAATTGTCCTGTGGATCTTGACCGGAGTATACACGGCTTAGTTCTGTAATCAGAAGATGAAGACTCGGTAACTATCACAGTTAACACGTTACTCAATAGTATGTGAATGGGAACTTACATCGCAGAGTGCTTGGCTGGCGTCAAGCCTCACTATCATCCCCTCAGGGTTATAACACACCGAAAGCCTATGTCTCGGCTCTCCAAACCCCATATTCAACCCCGGTAGCGTACCAATCGCTTCTCTCGGGTCCATCGTCTCAATGAATAGAATGTTCGGGGAGATCTTCTTGAGCACAACTTGGTCAAACAAACCCTCTCTTGAAACAGCATCGATGAAGATACTCCGCAGAGCAGGTGTGTTTGCAACGATAACCTCCCAAGCTTCACATAATCTCGCAACATCGATGATGTGATTCAAGCCTGTGAGTTCATAAGAGACATGGACGTGGAAGGATTCGCTGTTTTGCGATTGTGCGATGAGGAGTTCTTGCTGGGCTGGTGTGATGGGCTGTATCGTCTCAATATCCTTTGTGTTAATCCTTCGATCTGATGTGAGTCGCTCAAGAGCTTGATACGATGATTGGATTAAAGGAATATCGGAGAGAGTGAGTTGTGGTTCGTGAGATTCGAGTTTCGTGATAGCTTCGAGGAGTTGATACTCAAAGACTTGAATCCACGTCTGGATCTTATCCTGGAATTTGCAGGTTTTGTTGTACACCACATCGATCTGACCTCCAAAGTTATCCATCATTGCTGAGACTTCAAACAAGGCGATTCTTCCAACGTCGGATCCAGTGGTGGACTTGAAATGAGATTGGCCAGGTATGGCGACAGGTTCTAAAAGCCCGTTCTTTCGTTGGAGTTGTTTCGCGGTGTCGATTGTGTTGAAGATGATTTCGAGGGGGATGTTCGTCGCTGCGCCCTGAGATGACGAAAACTCAGAATTGAAGAACGGAACGCCTGATCTTGGTATGCTCCTTCTTGTATCCTTCATCAACGTGATGACTTCAATCAAATCCGTCTGTGGATCAATAGACACGCCGATGGGACATAGCGAAGCGAACCATCCGACCGTCTCCAATATGTTGAAATCCCCCTCCGAAGCATCCCGTACATTTTCCTGCTTCCACAACGTCGGTAGCAGTCTATCAGGAAAGACCTGGCAGAATGAAAGGAGGAGTGCAGCGAGTATAACATCTGCCGAATCCGTTCTCAAGACCTGCGCCGACGATTGCTCCAAAGAGTACGCCTGTTCTGCCGTAAGGTGAAAAGATAACCGGTCTGAGTTTCCGTAGGTGTTCTCTTCCTGATCCAAGTCCCAATACTCCAGATCCGCAGAGAAGACATCAAACGGAAGTGTCGGTTCAAACAACCTCTGCTCCATCTCACGACCCTGATACTCAATCCACCGCTTAAACGACACACTGCCCTCTGACAAAAGCGTGCCTTTTTGGAGCAACTCTTCCAAATCGCTGAGAATAATCCTCCAGGATAGTGAATCGAGAATGAGTTGGTGCGCCGCGAGGTATAGCATCTGCTTGTCCTGGTTATGGATGTACATGGCCGCAAAAACCGGTCCATCGAATGGATCAATCGCACCCTCCGTTTCGTTGATGAGCGTGAGTATCTCATCCTCACCAACGTCAACATGATGCGAAAGGATGTAGGAATTCGTGCCTTTGGGAGTGACACACTGCATCCACTCATTGCCCTTGACGAATCGTGCTCTGAGCATGTCATGCCTAGCGACGATGGCTTCGATCGCAGCGTCGACATCAGCCGGTTCCGCACCGCCTTTAACCTTAACCATGAGCCCTTTTGTCCATCTCTCACTCTCACCCTCATTCTCAACAGCAGCCAAATAAATCCGCTGCATCGAACTCATCGGAAACACCTCCTGATCCTCACTCCCCACCCTGTTCATCTTTCTCTTGACCACCCTTCGTCGCGTAGGAATCTGAAGCTTCATGACCTCCTTGTAGGTAATCTCGTCCATGTTCTGCACCCATGTTTGCGCGCCACGTTTGTCCTCAAAGTCAAAGTCGATGGGAATCCATATCTGGGGCTGCTGCACGGCCATGCGAAGTGAAGAAATCTCGTCCCGAATGGGGTGTTGAGATTTGTCACTGAGGCTACAGTCGATCTTAATAAGAGCAACGAGCTGCCCGTCGAATGGGCCTGCTCTAGGCCAGACCATGCACACGCTGCTGACGCTGGGAAATGACTGCAGTAAGCTCTCCAAATTAGGGTCCACCGCTGAGGTTCCCCCTGCAGCCCTACCACTAACCCCCCTAACACTTGCGCTGGAAGACGAAGAATAAGACTCTACCGAGTCAGACCTAAACTTTGGCGTACATCTCGTCTGAAGCTCGGCTAGCGTCTGACACGCCATTATGTCGTCGCTTTTAATATCGAAACCTTTGCTTTGACATGTTTGACGAACGAGTTCCGCTGCTTCTTCATCGCCGCCGAGTTCGGTGAATGAATCAAAAAGAAGAATATCGTTGAGCGATATTGACAGTGTTGAGGCTATCGCTTCAATGAGTTGGTCTGGTGAGTCGTGGGAGAAGTCGGTGATGAGCCTTGGTAGGCTTGGTCTTTGGGGAGGCATTGTGAAGATTGTATTGAACGGACGATGTTATCAGCAACATCTGCTCAAGAGTAACAGTAATTCAAGATGCGATCACTGAGTTATTCTACTATTTCTCTTGTCTTATTTTAGGCCCATTCTTCTATGACATGCCCTCCATCCTCAAACACCCCAAATCTTGAATCCTGTCTCCAACTCACAGCCCCCAAAAATGTCTTTTGTACAAGCTACCCCAGATCCGCCCAGCTCAAGCAGAGGATCCAAGTACCCGCGACTCGAGATCACAGCGAATTGAGACCGTGATCAATACTCCATCACCACGCCATGACGTGCCGCAATGCGCGTCTGCTCCTATTTACTTGGCTTTGACAATCATCGAGATTGACAGCCGAGATGCAGGTTTGAGGTAAAGTTGGAGAAGTGAATTGAGTTGAGTTGGTTCAAGTTGACAGATTAAAATACTGATGGTCTTGATCTTCACGACGATGTCACTCTTCCATTAACACGGCTGATACCCTCGGATCCAAACTCGAAAACTTTGTTAGAGTCCGTCATAGCACATCGTATTGAAGGATCAAACCCCCAAAATCCATTCCATCCCAAGTTTTCCCCTTTTACTCTCTATCAACCGCAGTACTTATTTGGCCCCCTCGCATCTGCAAGTCTTACACTCCGACCTGATACATCCAAGTTAACCGACACCTTTATACCTATTATTATCAGATCCTTACTCCTTACTTTGGCGAAAAGGAAAAAGAGAACTTTGGTCCCAGATCTACAGGGCGAACTTACCGAGATTAAACACTTGACATTAAACTTTTCCTTCAACCCTACCCTGCTCATCCCGTCTTCTCTCCCGCTCTAAACATAAAACAAACTAATTAACCCTCATCCTATCCGTGAGTTTAAAAAAAAAAGATAAATCATCAAATACGGAGTATTATTCCCTTTCAAACAAGGACTTCCCGTGTTTCCGAGACGGGAGTCCTCGGTTACAAGCGAGATAAGGCTATAAGCGAGATGAGCTGGGGCCGTTTTAGTGCTCACGCTTCCAGACTCCGTTCAGGACACGGACCCGTCATGTCTAAGTTAAGCGCCTGAGAGTTCAGCTATGATTCAGGGGATGCAATCCTCCCAACTCCAACGTTCTGTGTATTATTAATCCTGTTGGGGGCTAGGTTGAGAGATTGCAATGGCACTGAGTGAGGGAAAGGCCCTGGAAAGCCAACCCTCCGCAAAGAAACAGCGCACCAAATGGAGCATTTCAATCATCCACGACACCCAAACACTGCTTACCTCCATACAAGGCACACTGCGTATTGAAACAACTGTCTTGATGCAATTCTACATACACATAACCCATAGCAATTCCTATATTCATATCGTACACCATTAATCCCCCCATCTCAGGTATCTAAACCACAACCTCATCATCATCAGGATCCTCAATGCTCGTTCTTCTCTTGGCCTCCTTAACTTCCACAGCCTTGACTTCATCATCCTTACCCTCCTCAGCCGCCTGTCTACTCCCCTCCTTTTCCTTCTCCGCCTTTGACAGCCCGAACGGCCATAATCCACTCAATCCCCTCGTTGAAGCTGAACCCTCCTTTGCAGGATTCACAGGTTGAGGTCTTATAACGTTTTGAGCGTCGTCTTCTGGCATGGCGAAGTCTCCAAACTCATCATCATCATCGTCATCACGCTCGTCGTCTGATTCATTGCCATCTGGCTTGCCCCCGCGATCCCTCACAACATCTCTCCACCATGCGCCCCTCTCATCGGCTTGCGTCTGATCATCATCGTCAAAGTCCTCTTCTGTATCGGCAAACGGATCTGTAGGGTTCTCGTCATCGTCATCATCGTCGTTACTTAAACTTCCAGAAGATTGTGCTTGATTGTTCTTCTGGTGCATCGCCAGTCGAGCTGCTAGTTGAAGTCTCGCCCTAGAAGGAGGGATGTTC